>CM035417.1:89927198-89982198 GCA_020310875.1 Ceratopteris richardii | reverse complement strand
GCATTAAAACATAGTTAATAACTCTTCACACACTGAAATCACATCCTAGGTCCTAAAGTACACAAAGAAACACCTAGCATGTAGTTACTTAGAGAGGCTAACACGAATCAATTCTGATAAGTGGTTGCCTCCTTTCACACCCCTCGACAACGTATCCATCTACCAATGATGGCCTCTTCTTCTGATTCTTCGATCAATATGTTAAGAATAAACTGGGATGTAAGAAACTAGCTGCAAAATCACGTCTCTCTCTCTGTCTAAGTTTTAATTCTCTATTCAGAGTCATATTCTCCAACAGTTGATGATGACATTGAATTGAGATGAGATTTAAGATTTTCGATAAAAGAGAGTGATGAATTCACATGTCTCTCTCTCTCATGCAACATCCTACTAAACATATTTCTTATCAAGAGAACAACAAAATTAATACAATCATGAATAAAACTTTATCCTTCTTTCTCTGTATTGAGCTATCAAAAAACAACTTATCAAATTTCTTGTGGGGGAATAAAGAAGAGAGGTGAGGGAAGAGAGATAGAAGCCTCTCTCTCTCTCTCACTCTCACATTCTATCTCTTTCTTTCTCTCTCCCTCTTGTGTAGCCAGAGATGGAGAGCATGAGAGTTCATGATCATAGAGAGAAATCAAGTACCCATAAAGAATGAACGAGGAGATGGAAGAAGGAGTACCTAAGAAAGAAATAATGGAAAAACCTAATGAACACTTTGCATGTATAAAGGTTTTCTTGATGATCGTTTTTTAGAACTTCTAGATCCTTTTATACCTTCTACTCTATTCCAAGGAAATATTCAGTTTGATCTATTCTATTTTTAAAGTCTTTTTTTTTTGTTTTTTTTATTTTTAGAAAATCAAATCTTGCTTCCTATTTTTATTTTTCTTTTTATTTTCTATTTTTCTTTTTATATTTTTATTTCTTTTTCTTTTTTATTTTTGATTAAGGTTTTAACCCGTCCCATGCCTATGTACAAAGGATTTGATTTAACAAGGCTTTAGGGGTCCAAATCAAAGCATTCTAGGTAACTTTTTCAAGGTTTTCTTATGGCATAAATGTATAAATTGAGGATCAAATCCCCGGTTTCTAAGCATTAAAAGCAATTTTCCATGGGTTAAAAGTTAGTTTTTGAGGGTTAAAATTTGATTTCAAGGGATAAAACTCAGTTTCAAGGGTTAATTTATAGCTATTTACCTAGGTTTTATTGTTCCATGGTCTCTTAACCTTCAATATATATACACAGGTTCAGAAATCTTGAGTTCCTAAGGGTTCAAGTTAGATTTCCCAAGGGATAAAGGTAATTCTTTAGGATTTATGAGCTAAGTTTTGAGGTTTTAGAATAGGTTAATAAACTTTACACAAACAAATATACAGTTCTAATGTACACATGAAATATTTTGATCACTCAATAAACCAATCAATCAAATATTCAAACAATTCATCACTCAAGGGATTTCATCCTGATAGCGCATTCACACACTCATGATTCTTCACCTACTAAATCAAAACACAATCATGTTAAAAACATCAAGAAATTAAAATCTGTTTAATATTCCATTACTCCATAAAGTATAACAAGCCTCTCAATTAACGAGCAACTGACCTTATTTGATAAGAATAAAATAGAGATGGATGGCTAGTCACATGTCCTATGACTAAACAATCATAAGCATATTCCATGTAAAAAAAAACACATGCATGGAAGTCGAAAACTAGAATTTAATGTGAATGTAAATGATAAGCATCACATTCTTTTATCTCATTTTAAGCATCTTGGAGTTCAAGCCACAAAAGCTCCAACTATTGCTAAAGCTTTACCTCGGGTAGGGGTGATGTACCAGAATCCTCTATAGTATGGGTACGGTCCATGGCCTTATATAGAACCAAAACCTATTATTAAACATGTGAAAAGAATTTTAGCAATATTGGAATTGAAATAGAAAAGGGAAGTTTTTGTCTTGGAAATGTACAAAGGAAGAGAGAGGTAGAAGTAATGTTAAATATAAATTAAAAGGAATAAGGTGTCAACAAGTGAGAATAAGCTAATGGATAAAGCATATCTTTTAGAAGTGAGAGGTAATGGGTTCACATTTCTTATAGGCTAAATAGGAAATTAAGTAATTTCTTATTGCTACTCAGCCAACACAACCAAAGGGAGCCAATAGAACCATGAGTGCCAGAGAAGCCAAAGATGCCAAAGTCATGCCATAGTTATATGCCTTGATCGATGCCCTAGAGTAAGCCACATGAGTAACTGCATGAATTAACCAAATTGATAAATCAAAATGATAAAACGAATTGATAAACAAACCAAACCAGAAGGGGGACAAGGCATACTGCAACAATGTCACACTGCGCAGTGTGATAGTGTCACAAGGATAGGGACAGGGCATAGTGCACTGTGTCATGGTGTAATGCACAGTACACAGTGTAATAGTGTGACAATGTCAGAGGGATAGTGGCGAATTCAAGAAACACTAGTGAACATGATTAAACTAAAAAAACATGAATTGAAAAATGAAAACCTAGACTGGACAAGGATACACAAACCAAAACAAGTGCTAAATTACAAATGGATATTGAACGAGAATAAACAAATTGAAACAGGTGTCGAATCACAAAGGGACACCGAGACGTACACCTCCGTAGATGCATATAGGCTCTAATACCACTTTCAACCAAATCTTAAAGAAGCACATACCTATAGATAATACAATAATAAAACCTCACAGGAACACACATAGAATAGAGAGAGACAAGACTAAACACAAGATTGGGTACAATATCCCCCCCCCCCCCCCCCCAACATACTCTGATGAATGAGTCTCTCAAAGTACCTCTATTCATTGGTATTTTCATTACATTCTAAATAGAAGATACTTGAGGGTGGTGCTTCAAAAAGTGTGCATCTACAAAAAATATGTTTTATTTACAAAACCTTAATTTTTTAAGCAATCTACTATTTTTACAGAAATATATAAAATAATATCTTTTAAATATCTTCAAAAATATCTAAGTTAATCCATGCGCATTCACACCCTCATGATTCTTCATCTCTTAAACCAAAACACAATCAACTACAAACCTTAAGACATTAAAATCCATTTAACATTCCATTTTTCCATGAAGTATAACAATAATTTTTGGATAATCACTTTGCTTTAAGAAAAAATGAGATGGATGACTCAATGTGAACCTAGCATCTTTGAAGACTAAATGGTTTCTCCACAACCATCTACCTATGATGTCTAATTCAATGGAAAGGGAATAGGAATAAACAAAACTCGGTGTAACCAATTAAAACTTTTAAGATAATGTAATTTGCATGAAATTCTATGTGAATCAAAACTTTAACTTGTCAAAGATTCGTTCCAACATGATTGTGAAGAATTGTATCTATCTTTAAGAGAATTAAATTGGATTTTCAAAGAGATTCTTGGAGTAAAACAAAAACATCAAGCACTTGATACTAGTGTGGTATCAAACATCAATGTGTCAACCCACCCTGCTTCTATTTGATTACACTTATGCTTTACTCAAAACACATGCTTTTTCTAGGGCTAAGTAAATCTTTCCTTTACAATATCTTGAAACTTCCATACTCGAAATGCAATTCTTTATCTATTTCTTTGATTCAAGAGATTGATTGCATTAAAATGCATTCTTAACTGAGTGCTTTCATGGTGGAATAGGTTAATCTATCCTTGGTTCAAAGGTTCTTTACAAAGTGACTTGTCATCAAAATCTCATAGTATATTTCTAATACAAAATGTTTACCTTGAAGTATTCACATTTCAGCTAAGAACATGTTTGTGGACCTTGAATTCTAAATGAAGATCCTAGAAGTTACATACTTCTTGATCTTCTAACTTACTTGTTCTTGAAGTATCTTTTCTACATCAATGTGAGTATGAAATCTGGTGTCCCATACCCACATCTTGAAAGATCCATCCTTTTTGCGAACCAAAAGCACTCGGGCTGCAAAAGGTGAATAACTGGATCTAATAAGTCCTTTGTCAAGATACTCCTCGATAGTACAACGTAATTCTACCTCCTCTTGTAGAATCATTCGATACGACTGTCTGGCAGGTGGATGAGCTAGCTCAATCCTATGCTCCACTTTTCTGCGAGGCAAAAGACCTGAAGGTAACTCTGAAAGAAACAAGTGTTGGAATTCAGTTTTCATTCTAGAAGCTAGTTGAGCCTCCAAACTAGTTTGAATCTGTAAATTTAACAACTCTTTATGCTAAAAATATAAGAAATACAAATACTTACACTCTGCTTTTACCATCGCAGAGGTAGATGATCGTTTGTACACCTTGACGTCCATCTCTCCACGGATGATAATGTGGTGACCATTATGATTGAACTGATATATGTGAGTTTGAATATCAATAGTTGGCTTCTTACTTGCATGCCACTGCTTACTAAGGACGAGATCAAATCTAGCCAACCTGGCGATCTCGAAATATAGCTCATCTCTATAAGTTTGTATCTGGACTGGTAATCCAACAACTTCTCGATCCCAGATCTCAGATCCCTTCCCATCTGCCAACTCTACCCTGTAGGTGTATGCAGATGGAGTAGTCTTCAACTTTAGTTTCTTGACTAAGGAAGAATTAATAACGTTATGTGTGGATCCTCTATCAAATAGAACCTTAACAAGATGTCCATGAACTTCCCCACTCATGACAACCAACTCGGTGTCTGGAAACAGATACCCTTTCTGAGCTACTAGGGATAACACTACATCTGGAACATTCTTAACCTTTTAGTAATTGTTATATTTAAGATGGGTTATTTATCATTAGATGGAGGATCCATCTCACTGTCTGTAGCTAGAAAATCAAAATCTGAATGAGATGATGGAGTGGATGGCGAGGACTGCTGCCTCTCCACCACCATCACTGCAAATATCTTCTTTTTCTTCTTAGGACACATCCTGTAAGCATGCCGACCTAGGCATTCATAACAAAGACCCTCACGGTGAGCCTTTTCTTTCTGTTGCTGAGTCAAACTGGATCTCTGAAAAGATCTATCTGCCATGGATGCACTTACTTTCCTCTTCCCAGGCTCAAAGTCTGAATGACGTTGATCTATCTATTAGATCCTGGAACTGAAGCTAAAGGCTTCTTGAATCTTGTACAAGTATTCTTTTGTCTACAAGGCTGCAATCGAGAGCGTCGCCCATCCTCCAACACCAAAGCAAGTTCTATTGCCTCATTTAGGGTGTGGCAGTGCTCCTTGCGCACAAGTGGATGCAACGTCTCCCTAAGCCCAAGAACAAATTTATGCACCTGAAAAAAATCAGGCACCTAAATAGCCGATGGATGGCTGATGATATCTTTTTACTTCCTTGCTACACGCGAATTGAGGCAGCTCTTCTCCCTCAAGGCAACGAAAATCTCCCCCACACGTATGCGTGCGAGATGCTGCTTTTTTCCCAACAAAAAATTCTTTAGCAAGATGATGAAGTGGCTTTCTCTCAAAAAACTTTCCCCTCTCTCACTCAAGCTCTGATACCAAATGAAAGATCCCAATTAGCTACCTACCACTCTCCTCCCAACCTTAAATAGCCCTTGCCCTTGGCACCTCTAGAATCTTCTCTAAGGTCCAAACATTCCTCATATGGCAACTCTGAGGAGATGGAATAACCTCGAAGATTTGTGCTAGAGCCTTGGCTCCCTCGAGCTTTGGTCCTTGACCCGGCTAGGGTCCTCGACTGAATGCAGGTAGACCAATGGTAGACCATGGAGGTCTAAATAAATCTAACACAAAGAGGAAACCAAAGAAGAAAAAATTCACAGGAAGTTGCTTCTATTGTGAAAAGAAAGGTCATGCCATCAAGGATTGTAGAAAGAAGCAAGTTGATGTATGAAATAAGACTATAAAATCATCTTGCAAGAACAAAGAGTTTGCAAACAACAAAGAGCTTGAACTATGGGTAGCTATTGAAGAGTTATGCTCATCCTCCCAAGCTCATGTTGATGAACCATGGATTTTAGATAGTGGAGCTTCTCACCATATGACCAACAAAAAGGATTGGTATAGTTCCCTAGTACCTCTACGAGAATGCACCAATGTAGTGGTGGGAAATGACTCGAAGTGTTCAACTAAAGGAACTGGAATCATCTCTTTTATCACTTCTCCAGGTGTTGAGAAAAAGTTATCTGTTACCTACACTTAAAAAATTTTTTTTGTCAATTTTTGCAATAATATATCGTGGACACGAAGTTCACTTCAATAAAAGTGGTGCAGAAATCATGGATTCCTCAGGTAATGTAGTAGGTAAAGGCATAAGATGTGATAACTTGTATGAGTTAAGCGCCTTAACTACTACAAAAGATAAAGATATAAGCAAGTTATGGAACCAATGATTTGGGCATCTCATATTTGCAGTTTTGAAGGAGATGCAAAGAATAGGGATTGTTGCTCATTTGCCTACATTTTCAGAGTTGCAAGAACCTTGTGAAGCTTTCATGATGGGCAAGCAACAACAAAAGGCATTTCCACAAGAGACTAGCAATCGATCTCAAGCTCCTCTAGAGCTGGTACATGATGATCTCTATGGTAAAATGTCTACACTTGCTTTAGGAGGATCTTTCTACTTTTTGTTGCTAGTCAACAATTATAGTAGAAAGACGTGGGTTTATTTCACTCATGAGAAGGTTGATGCTTTTGAAAAATTTAAAACGTGGCATAAATATGTGGAAAATGAATCAAAAAAGAAATTGAAGAAATTCAGAATAGATAGACGAGGTGAATTCTTGTAAATAGAATTCAATGTCTACTATAAGGAGCATGGTGTGAAAAGACAACTTACCACAGCTCATACACCTCAACAAAATGGCATTTTGAGCATAGGAACAAGACAGTAGTTGAAATGGCTCATTGTATGTTAAAGGCTTAGGACACGCTTAATTCATTATGGGCAGAAGCAGTCAATATAGTAGTCTATATCCTCAACCAAAGGTAAAAAAAGCACTAAAGGGGATGACTCCTCAAGAAGGATATTCTCGTAAAAATCCTTTAGTTTTGCATTTCAAATTTTTGGTTGTTTCTATTATGCACATATTCCTGCTTCAATAAGATCAAAGTTGGATTCAAAAAGCAAAAAGTGTGTCTTCCTAGGATATAGTGAAGAGTCTAAAGCATATAGGTGTGGGATCTTGAGGCAAGGAAGATTTTTGTGAGCCGAGATGTTG
Organism: Ceratopteris richardii; assembly: GCA_020310875.1. Classification (NCBI taxonomy): domain Eukaryota; kingdom Viridiplantae; phylum Streptophyta; class Polypodiopsida; order Polypodiales; family Pteridaceae; genus Ceratopteris; species Ceratopteris richardii. Next base: position 89,974,981 of record CM035417.1, on the reverse strand, counting down.
TGCTTGATGAACGAATAGATTTAGTAGAAGATAAAGGTAAATCTACTATCTCATCAAAAAGAGAAGTATCTCACCTTGTGCCTATCAAAAGACATGTTAAAGTTGAGGAGGAGGAAACATTAAAAATTTCCTTAGTAAAAAGACAACCAATTGTAGCTACACAACATAAGCCACTACCAAAGCAGGTACAACAGCTCTTTGATTATCATAATCCACACTTAGATGTACGAGAATCATCCTCGGATGGATTACAAAGATAAAAGAGAATAGAGGAGCAAAGAAGAGCCTCAGTACACATTGTTAACATGGCTCTAATGGCAGATATCATGGGCTCGATAAAGGAACCTACCACCATTGAAGAAGCTCTTGATGATCGAGGTTGGAGAGCAGCCATGCAGTCTGAGTATGATAGTATACTAAACAATAATACATGGATCCAGTCGACTTACCGCCAAGGAAGAAGGTAATAGGTACTAAATGGATTTGGAAAGCTAGTTATAAAGTAGATGGCACATCAGAAAAGTATAAGGCAAGATTATTTGCATAGGGTTTTTTCACAAATCGAAGGATTTGATGTTCACAAAACTTTTGCACTGACAAATAAAACATAGATTAACTCCTCAATTATTAAGACATTTGAATTTCCTTTTATCATCAATCAAAAAGTAGAAGAAATACTATGATATGAATCTAGAAGAGTGTTAAGAGAGCTCTACAAAAGTGAACTATCTCCCAAGAACTCATGAGCTGAAATCAATTACTTCTTCAAATCTTTCATCTTTGTCAAAAATCTTTCCATAAAATCTCCTTCATTCACAAGCATACTCTCTAACTATTTTCAGAGGTAGTCAACACAAGACTCATTTCTTGTCGTGTAGAAAGTTGTAAGTGTATCCCAAGCATTCTTTGCTATTTCATTGGGTGGAATATGAGGGATGATGGCACGAATGATATACAAAGATAACAATGCATGTGCCTGAGAATCTCTACCAACCCAATAGTTTCTCTATACTAGGTAAAATAGGAATTGCAACACAAACACGAAGTTGAAGATCATCATCTTCAACTCCATTTGCATTAAATTCAATCACTATTTTTGTAGGTGTAGTAGGAGATTTTTCAACACCCTTCACAACATTTGACAACCCTTTTGCTCCCAATACATGACACATATATCCCCACAATGGGTAATTAGCACCATCCAACTTATCCTCAATAGCCAACTTATAGATTTAACCATGGCTAATGACTAAATACCTTAATGCAAAAGAATGATTATATCTAAAAAATGTGAATAGAAACATCTATTGAGCTCTACTTAGCTTATAGTAGACTATGAGCTGCTTATATTGGCAAACCAAAACCCATATATATATATATATATATATATATATATATATATATATATATATATATATATATATATATATATATATATATATATATGGTTTGCACAAAAGGAAAAAGTTGCCTATACAATCGCTAGGGTAGCGCATTCAAGGGAAGCGTCTTTGAACTCCTAATTGGCTCGAGTATGCTCACCAATTTTATGCAATCATGAGACTAAAACTAGAGGGGGTGTCTATAACCTAAGACCCTCCTAAAGAGGGAAAAAAGTGCTCATTGTTCCTAAGTGTGTTCACACACCAAAATATCAAAATATATCAATAAAAATGGGGAGCACATTTTTCCCAAGGAGCTCTAGAGCCTTCTAAAATCATCCACTTAAGTGAATGCGAGTCAAATTGAGTTGAGAGAGAATTAACTAAAGTGGCAAGTACACCTACCACTAGTGCGGTCTAGTGGAAGATGTAAAAATAGTGGTGAAGATTACGTATGCATATCTGAATTTAGCTAATCGAGAGGTTACTCTTAGTTTGAGGAGCTATATACATAGAGGCATAACGTTGGGAGGAAATGCATCTCTCTAGCATGTGTAGATCCAAATTCTCTAGTTGATAGCACCAAAATACCTATGCTTAATGTGATCACATTGGAATTGCTCTGTATAAGGGGGTTTCAGGAGGTGGGGCTCTTCATAGGAAAGTGGGAACTCTTGTGAAAAGGGAAAAATTACCTCCTTCACTGAAGATAAAACTTATATGTCCAAATGATAAAACACTTCAAGAAGAGATTAACCAAATTCAAATATATGATGCTAAAATAAGCTAGTTGGTTGTGGGAAGCACTCCATGGAAATAATTCTTCTTTGTACCCTTATGCTAAATAATCACCCTAGATTTAATCACAAAATAGCACCTGAGCTCTTTAGACAACATTACGGTATTACCTCATGCCATCATCTTTGATAGAACTACAAACTAGTTGCTATGAAACTCGTTGCTATGAAACTACAAAATAGTTGCTCTGAAAAAGAAAGAACAAGTAGTACCAATGGTCGAGGAAAAAATAACAGGGAACATTAGTCAAGGGAACTCCAAAGTGGAACGAAATTGGCTGATCATTACTAAAAAAAAAAATTTACAATGTCGCACTACTACGATTTTGAACAAATATACTCCTTTCAACACTATAAATTGTTTTATGGCTATCCTTGACCTATCTAACCTTGTACTTCCCCTTTATTTGTATCCCTACTCTCTCTTCTTTATCTCTCTCTTTTCTTACGTGAAAAATCAACCTTTTAAACTGCAACTCCATATGGAACGCCTCTATTTTTTATTGCAGAGCTAAAGATAGTTTTCTTTGTATTTTATCATAGAATTTATTTGTCCATAGGGAGTATTGTCGATACCAGATAAGTGTAAACCTAGGGAGCCAAGAGCCAAAAAAGGACTATTTACAAGGTCTTTTACTAGATAATTTTACAAAACGCAATAGTAAAAAAATTTAATCCTCATTTTTCAATAAACGAAAATGCTTATAGATCCCCAAGAAAATGCTTATAAACGAAAATTCTATTTGACTAAAGCGTAGACATGTTAGGTTTCTAGTTGTCTTGAGTTAAGTTCGAGTTCATTCAAGTTGATTCAGATTACGATGCTTGTACAAGGTTCTAGAGTGTTTCGCAGAATACTCTCTCTTATACACCTTGCAACGATTGACCCAAGACCTCTCTCTTCATATACATTAGATTTAGCTAGTAGGCTAACCTTATTCGTTGGCTTATATTCCCAAACTTCATAATCTCATCTTGTCTTTAACCTGTCTCAAGTTTTTTTACAACATGTATTGCGGGCCAAGAAATTTAATTTGGTCTTTTTCTTCTTCCTCATTAACCACGCTTTTTTAATGAATGTATGCAATGACTATGAATTCAATATCCAGATTATTAATATTATCTTTGCTAGTGAAATAACCAACTTTCGAGTTATCCTTTTCTAACATATCGATCAGTTTCTAACAACTTGAATATCTCCTTTTCTAACATATCGATCACTTTCTCATTTAACATGGGTTCCTTTGAACTATTTTTAGGTTCCTATATCTTATCTTCTTTGTTTTAGTTATGGTGAACGCGGCCTTGTTAATCTCATTCGCTATTATTTTTGTGGGTCTATTGGTAGCATGGGTTCCACCTTTGATGATGGGATCATCAAGGTATACATTGAGAATACATGGGGATGGTCCACAACAACTAGCGCTTTGGGAGGGTATTAATTCGAAATAATCATTTCTTCTCGAAAAGTTTCTTCTTTTGTGGTGTTTTTCTTTAGGCGGAGATATCTAATCCTATGTCCTAATGTTACACAATCAGAACACATAGTTCTTATAATCTAGCTCTTGTTCTACGAAAAGATTAGCGCCATACTCAATACTGATATGGAAGTTCTTTAATTTAATCGGTTTCCACATATATCTTTAGGTTTCGTGGCATGTTAAACAACCTAGACTGAGCTTTGGTTGCCATAAGTGGACCAAGTGAGATTACTATATCCTTGATAAATGGGTACAAATATAAGGGGAGGTTCATGAGCTTGATCCAAAGAGGACATTTGGAGGGCTACAAGTTATCGGGGATGAAATTTGAGAACCATCTAAAGATACAAATATATTTTATTTGAATCATCCATGTTCTCAACTAGAATGCTTGGAAATCAGAGCATTATCTTCAAACAAAAAACGAATGTGGTTCATTTGAGGAAACTAGCACTTTTTTAACTAATGGTCCTATGGAAACCATTCTTTCCTAAACCAAAACCTCCACAATTTGATAGTGGGAAAGATCTGAGTCATGAGCGCATGAGGTAGAAAGATATGAGATCCTCTTGAACAACATTATTGATGAGATAGTACAAATAGAAGGGGAGGTTCATGAGATCGATCAAACAGGACACTTGGAAAGCTTGACGTTACTCAAGCTAAAGTCTAGGAACCATCTAGAAAAACATATACTTTTTCTTTGAACAATCCACATCCTTCATTAGTATGCTTGGAAATCTGTAGCATCACCTTCAAACACCAAAAGAATTCGATAATTCATTAGTAGAAGGTAGAACTTTTCAACTACTAGTCATGTGGGAAGCATTCTTTCATAAACCAAAACCTCCACACTTTTATCGGGGCACAAGGTCCAAAGCACTTAGCCATAAGGAAGGAATGTATTAGATCCTATTGAATCTTATGCATCTCTTCCCAGGTAAAATAAAAGATTGGAGGTGAATATCCCAAATAGAGAAGATGAGGCCCCATTGTCCAAAGCACGTAGTGTAGGAGCAATGTTGCTCACCACTAAGGATGAAACCCTATGCTTCAAAGAACCACACCTTTGTGATTCCAATTTGTGAAAGAGCATGAATACCAGAACCCAAATCCCAAACCCGACTTCTTATGAGATTCTTCTCATGGACAAAAGAAAGAGACTAGGGAGCACCCCCTCAAAGATGTCCACCTTGGTTGGGCAACAAGGGCCCAAAAACACTTCTAGTAAAGATCTTAAAATGCCGTATGAACGATACTGCCCTTAGTTCATAGCAACAATCGAGACCAAAATGTTTGGAAAAAAAATCACATTTTGAGGGAAAAATGAAATCAACTTATTGTACCGAGAACTTAGAGGGAGAAACCAAGAAAAGAAAGTCAAGAACGAAAAAGTAAAACCCTCAACGAAGGATCCTATTATTGTCGATCTTTGAGGGAGAAAAAAGACGAACGTGAGGAAGAGAAAAGGCAAGACTGTATGATTGACATTATTTTGTTGGATACCTCATCTTCCTTTTCGGATCGCGAATGCACTTTTGGAAAAATTTTAAAAGGCATGAATGCGTAGCAGCATAAGTTGGATTGGAAATAGGACAATAAAAGCCGAGCATAGCGCATATATTGACTCCCCCGCATATATTGAACTACTAGGAAACAGAACTTGAGAGATTTTTAAGATTAACACGCAAAAGCACACACAAATTTCTCTGTCAAATACCTTCCTCTCACGCGGAATGATGCTCTCTCTCTCTCTCTCTTTCTCTCTCTCTTAGTTTTGCGCAGACTTGTGAGATTAAAGAGAGTGAGTGAAATGAAGGTGGGAAGCCAGAAAAAGGAAGAAGAGATGATAAGGACATACTAACAGAAAGAAAAAACGCCATGGAGAGAGAGAAGAAGGAGAAGAAGAAGAGAATCGACGTGCTCTGGCTATGCAGTGCGTTTGCATATTTCGTTGCTCTTTGATGTCGTATAAAAGGAAAGTCCATGTTACATACACATACATGCATACACATAGACACACATATACATTCACACATATACATATACATAGTGCATACACATGCATACACACATATGCATGCATGCATACACATAAACACACATACACATACATAAATAACAAACATAAACATACTCATACACACACAAGCATACACATACACACACAAACATATACACAAAGATACACACACATACACACGTACACATATACACCCACACATATACAGACACATACACATACATACACATACACATATATACATACACATACATACACACACATGCATACGCAGACACACGTGCACACACATACACATATATGCACATACACATACACAACCATACACATACACACACATACACATACATGTGTACACATATACACATGCATACACTCATACACATGCATAAACATATATGCATGCATACCCACATACACATGCATACACAAATACACATATATGCATACATATACCCACACATACACATGCATACACAAATGCACACAAATACACATACATGCACACAAGTACACATACATGTATACACACACACACATACACTCACAAACACTCATATACACATACACTCAAAACACTCATATACACATACACACGTATGCACACATGTACATACATGAACATGCACATGCATACACACATACACATACATGCATACACCTACACACACATACACATGCATACACATGTATACACATGCACACACATACAAATACATTCATACATAAATACACGTGTACTAACATAAACAAGCATACACACATACACATACAAACATAGGCATACACCCATACACATACATGCATATACATACATCCACATACACACACATGCACATAGGCATACACATGCACACACATACACATACATGCATACACATACACATGCATTCACACATACACATACACACACATACATAACAAACAAAAGAATACACATACACACACATACATATGCACACACACATGTATACACATACACACACATACATGCACATATACACCCACACATACACACACCTGCACTCACATACACATACATACATAGGCACACATATACATGCATGCACATACACACACACATGCACATGCACATGCACAAATACATGGACACACATACACATACATGCACACACACACACACACACATATATATATATATATATATATATATATATATATATATATATATATATATATATATATATATATATATATATATATATATATATATATATATATATATATATATATATATATATATAGAGAGAGAGAGAGAGAGAGAGAGAGAGAGAGAGAGAGAGAGAGAGAGAAAGAAAGAGAGATAGATAGAGAGAGATAGAGAAAGATTCTATAATTGAAGCGCTAATCAACAAAGATTGATCGAAGACGATTTCGCACAGAGAAATGAGTGGAAAGATCTAAGGGAAATCGATAGAGACATGGAGAGGTTGGGATGTTTTTGTGCACAAAGAGATATCGATGCAATAGGCACTAGGAGATATGAAGTGACCTTAGAGAGAGAGGGGGGGGGGGGAGAGAGAGAGAGAGAGAGAGGGAGGAGAGAGAGAGAGGAGAGGAAGGTAGATAGAGAGAGAGAAACAAAGAGAGATAGAGAGAGAGAGAGAAAGGGGAGGGCTGGATTGGATTCATTTTTTTTTTTGTTTTGTTGTTTATTGTGTTAGTTATTTATATTCTTTTGTTAGTTAGTTAATTACGTAGTAAAGTAAAAGAAAGTCAAACGACTCGCTTTATTTAAATTACGTAAGTAAATAATTAATAATCTAACAATTAGTGTAAATAAATTAGAACTAAGTAAGTAGATAAAAATGTAAAATACTAAAAGCAAAATATTAATTAATATAAAAAGAAATTAGAGGTTATTAAAAATATTTTAATTGCTTAGAAAAATAAAAAAGAAATAAGAAAAATAGAATTGTGTAAATAATAAGAAGTACAGGAAAATAGGATGTAAAGTAATAAGGAAAATAGAAATAGTAAAAAGATGTGTAAATTAAAGAACTAGAGAAAGATAGTATAGAAGAAGAAATAAAAAGAAAGAAAATCAAAAGTCAAAATAAAATAAAAGGAAAGTAAATATAAACAAATCAAAGCATAGTTTTTTTTGCGAGACTAGGTCTTTTTTAATCATTACAAATGTACTAAACGATTTTTTCCCATGATTTATTTTCAGGTATCAAAGTTTTAGAGTGAAGCAAAGAGAACTTTTTTGCTCATAGTAGAGAAGTTTGAGCAAAGTATATTATTTGATCAGCTTGTCGCAAAGTTTTCTATCATTCACGATCCTTACATGTTTCTTGCTCTACAACATATCGGCCGTATATTGAGGTTTTTATCGAGGAAATTGAATGGGTGTGGTTTTGCCCCGACATCGGTATAAGTGTCAATATAGGCGTCAGAACCAAAACAACGGTATAGGCATTGGTATGAGTGTTAGAAATACTTCTAATGGCAACTGAAATATGATTTCATAGAGCAAAATACTATCGAACACAAAAGAGATGAGCAGAATAAACCATGAACCATGAACCATGAACCATGAACCATGTAAAAAAAAAGTTATATATTTCATAAATGAAGCATGTACAAGAGTGTGGCAAACCACTATCATATATGAGGAAAATATAAAATATGGCAAAGCACTGCCATATAAGAATCAAATACAAAATTCTGGTGCATCAGTGCCATATATGAGACAAATACAAAATTGTGGAGCACCACTGTCATACACATGCACAAAAGGATCCAAACATCCATATCAACAGTTATCCAACAAAGAACATCATGAAATGAGATAAATTCTTATGAGATTTACAAACAACAAGTAAAAACCAAGTTTCTAAATTCATCACCTCATCGTAGATGCTCCCATGAAATGACCACACCGCATCCCTCCAAGTCCTCCAATAGTGCAATCAATCCATGATGATATCCATAAGCCTCCTCCGTTCATGTTGGAGGACGACCCATTGCCATCTCGTGCAACAAATATACAAAACTTTAGATGAACATACATGACATTCTTAACACAAACAAATTCAATAAGCCGAATGATAGTTACAAATTTGTGATGCATAGTGTCATATCCGTTGCTGCCCAAATGTGACGGTCCAACCATATCTAAATGTGTGGCTAAGGCATCTCACTGCTAGCGATATCAGTTAGGAGTCTGCTGCTACTCGTCGTGAATCATATCCCACTCCTCAACATCTAACCATATAGGCTTTGGTAAGCCTGCTCTGAAAGCATCACGAGCCTTGGATTGTCAATGGGACATAACTTCACGTGTGGTGTGTAGAATCCACTCTGAACTGACAAGAGGATGCCCATGTGCTGGCTAAAACTCTTGATAGATTGTCTTTGTAATATAATTTTTAGGATCTCTATCTTGTTCACTCCATTTCAACATGATACAGTGTCCAAACTGTATGGAGCAAAGTTGTCATATACATTGATGCATGGCCTTTCCGACCGCATCCATCACCGGAGCTCCATCACAGATACTATACACCTTGGAGTCATCATGGTCATGTGCACCCCAAGGTGTATGTGGTGTTCCACGTGGCGTACCTACATCTCAGGTACTCGCTCTAGGAGTAGAAGTGGGCAACAAAAAGTCCGTCACACTGCCTCCACAACAGCCGCCTCCTCCTGAGCTACCTATAGATCCACTCCTAGAACCTCCTACTCTAGAGTGTGACCTCGATCTACGAGACATACCAGCACCTGTATTGCGCTGAGGTGTCAAACGCACATGTCTACTACTAGAGCCACGAGGGGATGGTTGGGAAGATGGTCATGGTAGAGTCATAAAGCTAGGAGACATACCTCAGGTAGGAATAGCAAAACGTTCACCATCCGTGATTTGCCGATTGAATTTTACCTGTGGATTGAAGGGCTATGCACCCTCGTAGGAAAAGTATTAGGACAAAGGCCTGTGGGTCATATCAACCCCAAGTCGGACCCCCAGGTTCTCTTGGAAATTGATGTGGATAGTCCCATAAATTCTTCATTAAAAATCCAAGATTCGAAAGGAAAGTATTTTCATGAACAACACATTCTTTATAAGAATTTACCTAACGCATGTTTAAAGTGCAATAAGCAAGGGCATTGGGTCCGGGACTATCCTCTCCTCTCCAAAATTAACGAAGGCAAAGAAATGGATGAGCAAATTAACCCAAGAGGTAATGCTAGTCCTTCCATCAGGAAGGCTCAAGGTAAGCTAATTAGGAAAAAAGATAAAATCTGGATAAATACTTATGATGCCCTCCTAGAAGATATTTCTCACCCTCTTCTTGATTCAAATAAAGGACATGATAGTTTTCATTTGAGTGCAGATGATAATGGTGGGAAAGAAACAATAGACAAGCAATATGATTTTAATCCCTCTCATCTAGACACTAAAGAAGATATAGATGGTTGGACCACTGTGACTTCCAAAAGGAAACTGAATCCTGTAGCACCCTGGAGTCATGTCCGAAGTGAAAAATTAATTGTTCCAGAGACTAATCTTCTGACTTTTGGAGATGATCACAGGTTTATAGTGGAGCTCTCCAATGTGGACGACAATGAAATCAACCTTTTGCAAAATAGTGGTAATATCTTTCATGACCTCACTCTGTGTCAGAAAGAAAACTTGGTGCCAATTGGCCAGTAGGTCTCTAGATCTAGGAAAAAAGATGGTATTACCAAACCCAAGAGGAAGGATATACTAAAGAACTCTGTGTCTTAAAATAAGCTTACTAAGAATATAAGAAATGATCCTCTCCTTCTTAAGTTTCCTATTTTTTATAAGTTGTTTTCCAATGAATATTCTAAACTTTCTCACTCTTAATATTAAAGGGCTCTCGGACCCTGTTTGAGGTAATTGTGTCAACAAGTTTCTTTTTGAAAAATCTTTTTTGCTTGATTTTCTTTGTATTTAGGAATTAAAAATCTCTGGTTATAAGCTTCAACTACATTTGAATAGCTTGTCGAGTAAGCATAGCTGGCATGTCACTTCCCACCCCCATTGTAGAGGGAGGGCTATGTTAGGTGTTGTTAATAGCCTTAGTCAATTCATCACTAAAAGAATGTTGAGTCCTACACATCACTGGTCATGTGTTGTCATGAGTAAACCTTTTTATTCTTCGATAATTAGTATTTATGCCTGTAATTGCCCCTCCCAAAGAGCCCAATGTTTGGAAGAGATCAACCACCTTAAAGGGCCCCTTATCCTGCTTGGGGACTTCCATATGGTCACCAATCGCAAGGACAGATTTGAGAAAAAGGGATGTACCATATCAAGTCAAGAATGGAATGCCTAGATTAGAATCATAACTAAGCATGATCTCATGGATATTTCCTCGCGCTCAGGTTATACTTGGAACAATATAAAAAAGGGGGATAACTTCTGTGCTGCTAGGCTAGATAGGGTCTATATCAACTTAAGCTTTTTCCAACAATTTTGGGACTCGAAGGTCGAGGCTGATCCTTCCCTGTGTATATCTGACCACACTCCCATTTATTGTCATCTCAAGCATAACTGCCCTTTTGTGAGGTCTAGATGGCCACATTCAGACTCGACTCTCCTAAAAATCCCATGTGTAGTTGACAAGACCAAGGATATAATAAGAAATTGCTTTAGGATTTGTCCTAACCCTAGTGTGGCTTGGGCCAGAGAGGTGAAAGAAATTCAGGCTCTGTTTACCCATTACAAGCTCCTTAAGAAAGAGGACAGAGCCAAGAGGAGACTTGATATAACTAGAGAGATAGATCTCTTGGATTTCTCTCAAATTCCTAATAAAATGGATTTGATTTTATCCCTTCATGAGAGACTTAGATATTAAGAGTATTTGGAAGCTAGCAACATTCTTTCCCCATCAAGAGAGCTTTGGGCAGGGAATCTTGACAGACCTAATAAAAGTATGTTCTCTATTTTGCAAAAGAAGAAAAATAAGGACTTTGTGCCTATGTTGATGAAAAAGTCTGGTGGAAATGCTATCAGTGTTGAGGAGAACTTGCAGGAGGCTTTGTGCTTCTTTACTGATGTTTTCTCTAGTACTCCCAAGTAGGGGGAGGATATCTATGGAGTGAGAGCCCATACTGCTCTCAAAAGGAAAAAAACTCTTCCTCCTGGCCTATCTGCCATTCTCGACTTGCTTCTCACTACTAGTGAGATTAAAGAAACCATAGGTAAATTGAAACCCCGCAAGACTCTGGGCTTGGATGGTCTTCCTAATGCGTTTTTCATTGCTATGAAAGATTTCTTGACTCCATTTATTCTTTTGATTTGGAAAGACTCTATTAGAAGAGTTATTCTCCCTATTGAAGTTAACACTGGAGTGATAAAATTGATTCATAAAAAAGTTACTAAGGAGGATTTGAACAACTAGAGACCTATCACTTGCTTGACTAGTATCTACAAGATCTTTACCTCTTCTCGGGCTAGGAGGTTGAGCCCTCTTATTGAATACATCATCCTTCCTGATCAGAAAGGTTTCATCAAAGGGAGGTTCATTCTTGATTCTATTATCTCCCTTTGGGAAGGTATAGACTATGCCAATGAATCCAATCAGCCCTACTATTTTTTTAAGATTGATTTTGATAAAGACTATGATAGAATTGAATGGCACTTCATCCTTCACTCCCTTCATGACATAGGAGCTGGAAAAAAGTTCATCAAGGCATTAAGCACTCTATTTGGGAATGCCCACTCTAGGATCTCCATCAATGGAAACTTAGCCCCCCACTTTAGGCTTAGAAGATCCATTAGGCAAGGCTGCCCCCTTGTGAAGAGATGGATAGGTATGTGCTTGAAGATAAAGAGGTGTTGCAAAATCCTTGATCTACACCAGCCAAATGAACTCCAGGAGTATATGGTGGGCCCTTTTAGCTTGCCAATGGATGTATTAGACACCCTATGTACCTTGGAAGATCACTTTCAAAAAGATAGATCAAAACAGATAAGTTGGAGTTAGCTCAGAGGTGAGAACTTGCTATTCTTGGTTCATACACCTGTCCAGTGTTTTACATAATTCTCTGAGCACAGTAGCAATTAGCTTAATTCCTCTTGGGGAAGTCTAGGTAGCTTAAAGAGCTAACTTTAAAGAGTAATCTCATCAAAAATAATAAACCACACACTGAGAATGAGTTTTAACAAGTCATGACATCATCCCGATTTTCACGGGCTGCTACAGTTTGAGATTCTCTACCTACCACAAATCACAAATTCGTGGCTCCTCTTTCCCTTTTTGATCATGTGGACTCAACCACTTAAGATTCTCTCACTTACATTAAGTAAACTCTTCAAAAATTACAAGAGGTAGTTCACAAGTGAACTTTACATAGTCTTCATTTTAAAGCTTCTTCTATGACTTTGTGGGACTCAAGCCAATACTTAGGCTTGTCATAGACTTGCTCCAACAGCTCCCCCTCAAGCCAAGTATGCTTGAGGTCTTCAATCTTCCAAGATTACCTGCAAACCAATCATAGCCTTGAATTTGCAAAGCTTTGTACCATCCAATGCTTTGGTTAGAATATCTGCACATTGTTGATGAGTGGAAACATATGATATTTGAATCTCTTTGCTTAGAATCTTTTCTCGTACATAGTGATAATGAACTTCAATATGTTTAGTCCTTGCATGAACAATAGGATTAGCAACCGAATGAATAGAACTCATATTGTCACCATAAATAGTTGGAGTTCCAAACTCCAATCCAATATCTTTGAATAATGTCTTCATCCACATAGCTTCTTGAGTAGCTATGGCAAGACCTCTATATTCAGCTTCAGTAGAAGAGAGAGCAACTGTGGGTTGCTTCTTGGATGACCATGAAATAAGCTTTGAACTTGCAAAGGTAAGATAACTTGATGTGCTCCTTCTATCATCTTTGGAGCCAGCCCAATCTGCATCAAAAAATAGCTTCAAATCTAAATCAGATACATAAGGATAATAAAGTCCTTCATTTATGGTTCCTTTGAGATACTTGAGAATCCTTTTGGCAGCATCCATATGTGGTTTCCTTGGTGTGTGCATAAATTGGCTTAGCACACTCACATTGTAACATATATCTACTCTTGTCAATGTGGCATAGTTGAGACTACCCACTAGACTTTGATATGATGTGATGTCCTCTATGAGTTCACCTTCATGTGAGCTCAATTTGTGATTGACCTCCATTGGAGTACCTGCAATCTTACAATCTTGTATCTTGAATTTTGCCAACATGTCCTTAATGTACTTTCTTTGAGTGAGAAACAAACCATGATCTTTGTAGACAACTTCCAAACCTAGGAAGTAGGTAAGTGAACCCAAATCACTTATCTTGAACTCTTCTCTCATCTGATCTTTGATCTTCTTCATACCATCTGCATCATTTCCTGTCAATATAATATCATCTACATATACACATAAGTAGATGACCTCAGAATTACTCTTTTTAATAAAGAGTGAAGGATCTACCTTGCTTGGTTGAAAGCCTTTGTCCTGCAAGAATGAAACAAGCCTGAAATCCAAGCTCTTGGGGCTTGCTTGAGACCATACAATGCTTTGTGAAGTTTACACACATAATCAGGATAAACTTGATTCTCAAAACTAGGTGGTTGTGCCATATATACCTCTTCTGTTATCCAACCATTCAAGAATGCATTCTTTACATCTAGTTGAAGTATCTTCCAATTCTTGGAAGAGGCAATACTAAGCAAAGCCCTAATAGTAGGGATCTTTGCCACAGGAGAGAAGGTCTCCTCATAATCAATTCCCTGAGTTTGTGCAAAGCCTTTTGCTACAAGCCTTGCCTTATACCTGTTAATGGAACCATCAAAATTCTTCTTGAGTTTATAGACCCATCTTGAGCCTATTACCTTCATGGATGAAGTCTTGGGCACCAAATCCCAAGTGTTGTTTTCCTCAAGTGCTTCAATCTCTTCCTTCATTGCATGCTTCCATTCTGATTTTGCTTTGGCCTCTTCAAATGATGATGGCTCCTCTCGGTTTATGTCCTCTGCTATGTGGATAGAATGTTTAGTTACTAATGAGGTGTCAAACCCATACCTTTCTGGTTTTTTCTTTTCCCTCATAGATCTTCTTAGGCCATGATGTGATGATTTTGCCACATGTCCAAGTTCTTGCAATTTTGCTTTACCTTTAGACTTCCATGCTTTGATCTTTTCCATCTGAGATTCTTCATCATCCTCTGAGGTGTCTTGTTCTTCAATCTTTGGTTGTTCTCTACCAAGCTTTGGAAAATCTTCTTCAAGGTCATATGGTAAATTGACCTTCCTGCATGAATCTTCATACCATGAATTGTTCTCATAAAAAACTACATCTTTGCTTACCAAGAATCCTTTGTTGGTAGGGTTGTATAACCTGTAGCCCTTTTGATTGTTGTTATATCCAATAAATACACACCTTTCTGCCTTTGGATCCATCTTGCCTCTAACCTGTGAAGGAACATGAGCAAAAGCAATACATCCAAAAATTTTACAATGATCTAAGCTTGGTCTTCTTCCATTCCAAGCCTCATATGGAGTCATCCCATCAAGGGATTTTGAAGGCAACTTGTTAATCAAGTAAGTGGCTGTAGATACAGCCTCAGCCCATAGATAATTAGGTAAATGCTTTTCATTTAACATAGACCTTGCAGCTTCAACAATTGTCCTATTCCTCCTTTCTGCCACTCCATTTTGCTCAGGAGTGTACCTTGTAGTTACCTCTCTTTTGATTCATCTTCCTTGAAGAAAAGAATCAAACTCATGGGAGAAGTATTCTCCCCCTCCATCTGACCTTAACCTTTTTAGTGATTTACCTGTTTGATTCTCCACAAGAGCCAAATATCTTTTGAAACATGAAAAAACTTCATCTTTGTGTTTCATAAAGAATAGGATAGTCCATCTACTGCAATCATCAATAAAGGAGACATAATACCTTGATCCAGATATTGAAGCTTCCTTGCTAGGTCCCCATACATCTCTATGAACCAACTCCAAGAGATCTCCATGTATATAACCTTTCTTCATGAATGGTAACATGTGAGACTTTCCAAATTGACATGCACTACACTTATAAATCATATGTTGTTTTGACAAGTTAGGGAGTCCAAGTACACTTTGGTCCCTGCAAATTTGCTTAATGACCTTTCACCAATATGTGCTAACCTTTTGTGCCATACTTCCAATTCTGTGAGTGTCTGACTACCATAACTAAAGAGAGCAATGTTTCTAGTGTCCTGTAATTCAAATGTGAACAATCTACCTGTCTTTTCACCTTTTGCAATTTTTTTGAATCCTTGACTTGGATCTTCAACAAATGCTCTTGCTTTTGTGAACCTGACTTGCAACCCTTTCTCTACTATCTGCCCAACACTTATCAAATTCTTTGTAATGGTAGGGACATAAAGTACCTTACTGAGTAGGTTGATGTTTCCATCAGGTGCTTTGAAATTTCCTATTTTCTCCACAGGATGTTTTGTATCATCTCTTGTTTGTACCTCATGCTTATTCCTTGGATCTTCTAAATCTGATAGGAGTGCCACATTTCCTGCCACATGATTTGAACAACCTGAATCTATGTAGAAAACATGCTCATCAGATTTACCTTGTGGCATAGCCATGTTCATGATCAATAAAGAATCCTCTTTGTTTCAGTCTTCTGTGTAGTTATTGTAGTCTCTCCTTCCTTTGTAGCCTCCTTGATAGTTTGAATGATTGTAGTTGTTGTAGTTGCCATGGTAGTTGTTGAACCTTCCTCTTGAGTAGCCATAGCTTCCTCTATTGTATCCTTTTCCTCTTTGATTCCTGGAATTCCTAAAGCAATTTTCAGTTGTATGATTAGTTAATCCACAAATAGAACATGGGTTGGAGTCTTGGGATCTCCCCGTGCCTTGTCTACCTCCTCTTCCTCTACCTCTGCCATGTCTTCCTCTACCTGCATAGTTAGCTTGATATGTACCTACTTCATCATCCACTTTCTTTGCCTTTCCTTTGTTATCTTTGGACTTGCTTTTATCAGTGTATAAAGCTGAAGATTGATTACCTTTAGAGATTTCTCCATTTTTGATAAGCTTTGCCTCTTGAGTAAGTAGTTGTCCAATGAGTGTATTGAAATCAGGTACATGCATGTCCATGTACAAATCCATAGCTCTGGTGAATGCTTCCCACTTGTCATCTGCCTTCAAGCCATTGATGACCTGCCTTACAATTTTCTCTTCATCTATTACCTCTCCAATGCTTCCCAACTGATCTGCTATGTCCTTGAGCTTTGTGACAAAATCAGTTACATTTTGTTTGGGAGCCTTCTTGAGAGTTGTGAAATCCAGCCATAGTTGATGCTTCCTAGCCTTGGTACTTGAAGAAAAGAAAGCTTCAAGTCCATCCCACACTTCTTGAGATGTCTTACAACTTCTAATGTGAGGCAACAAAAAATCTGAGATAGTTGAGGAGATAAGACCTTGCAAGTGCATCCTTGGAGCACCATGTGCTCAATCTTTCTTGCTCTTCTTGTGTTGGTTGACTTTTGTTCCTGAAACTTGGCATAACTTCATCTCCAGCCACATAACCATATAAACTTCTACCTTGGAGATAAGCTTCCATCCTTAATGACCAAGCTGAGTAATTACCTCTATCCAATTTGTCAATTGATGAAGGAAATCCATCTACCATGTTTTCCAACCTTGCTCTGATACCACTGTGAAGAGATGGATAGGTATGTGCTTGAGGATGAAGAGGTGTTGCAAAATCCTTGATCTACACCAACCAAATGAACTCCAGGAGTATATGTTGGGCCCTTTTAGCTTGTCAATGGATGTATTAGACACCCTATGTACCTTGGAAGATCACTGTCAAAAAGATAGATCAAAATAGATAAGTTGGAGTTAGCTCAGAGGTGAAAACTTGCTATTCTGGGTTCATACACCTGTCTAGTGTTTTACATAATTCTCTAAGCACAGCTACAATTAGCTTAATTCCTCTTGGGGAAGTCTAGGTAGCTTAAAGAGCTAACTTTCAAGAGTAATCTCATAAACAATAATAAACCACACACTGAGAATGAGTTTTAACAAGTGATGACATCATCCCGATTTTCACGGGTTGCTACAATTTGAAATCAGTGAGCAGAAAAATAAACATAACTCCAAATGTAGGAATCCAATGATTATGAAAATTTGTATGGTCATATTAGACCGTAATTTGCATCCAACAAGCTTTACATCACTGAATTTGGATAAGTAACCACTGCGAAATGGCTCTGACAAGGTGAGTGAAAAAATCGGGTACCTGATAGAGAAGTGAAGATGAACAGACCCTGTTGACTTCATATGAACATAAATGAAGATTGCAACATCCAAATGACATGAAAATTTGTGAGCATATAGTAGAGTTATAGAGCTAACTTTACCAAGTTAAGTCACTGAAAAATGATGCACCAAGCACAGAGAAACAATCTCTGCAATCTGACTGGGAAAACTGAGAGTAATGGCAGTGAGTAGTACACTTAACAAGAACATGGAAATATGAACCCAAATGATAATGAAAATGAAAGTATATTGCTTGTACAATACAATGGAATTACTGATACATATGTGTGCCTTGGAATCACACCTTGATATGGCATAAAGCTCAGCTCTTGGAGGTCTTCACATAGGTCTCTCTAACCACGACTAAAACTGCCATCTATTTATAGTCGAGTTTGGGAGGCTAACTTCCCTCAATCACTCTCCAATCAATCAGTGATTAATTTGATTCTCTACCTACCACAAATCACTAAGTTTTGGCTCCTCTTTCCCTTTTTGATCATGTGGACTCAACCACTTAAGATTCTCTCACTTTTACATTAAGTAAACTCTTCAAAAGTTACAAGAGGTAGTTCACAAGTGAACTTTACATAGTCTTCATTTTAAAGCTTTTGCTATGACTTCGTGGGACTAAAGCCAATACTTAGGCTTGTCATAGACTTGCTCCAACAACCCTTGCCCCTCTCCTCTTTGCCATAGCTAGTGATGCTTTGGGTTGGCTTCTAAAAGATGCCATAGATGAAAAAAAAGTGGAAGGCATTAACATGCCTATTAGTAACAAACAACTATGCCTACAAGCTTTTTCTCATGACACTAATGGATTTGCAGGGTTGTCGACTCTGAAGACTTCTAGGATATCTTAATTAAAAGAAACATTCATAAGTTTGCTTTATTGGATTACAAAGCTTGGCAAAATCACTCCCTATGGGATATTGTCATTTCCCCCCATGTTTACTGTCTTGTTGGATCTAGTTTATGTTGCAAAATGTGGCAGCCATGGATGGAAGTAAAAAATCTCTGTTCTCCTAACAGAAAATTCTTTGAGTATTTTGATTTTTTCTTATAGGAAAGTATTTGGACAGGGTGGCTTTCACTATGGAACAATGGTCACATGGGCATAAGGGAGCACAAATGTTTTAACTAGGGATTCAAAACCTGGAGGGATTTCATTGACACTAATGAGATAATTCCAGACTTTACTATTATGGGGTCTAAGTGTTCTCCTAGTTGTATACAGGTTGTGATGAAACAGAAATAGATGTTGAATGACCATGCTGCTCTTTGTCCTATCAGAAGGCCTATAAAAATCTCTCAAGTTGTCTAGGACCTTTGGAAAAGCTACAAGAGAAGAATAGGGAGCATGAGCATGCTTTTGCCTAAACTCAACAACAAATGGCAAGTGTTTTGGAAGCCTGAAGAATGGAAACATAGATTTCTCTGCATCTGGAATTTGCCCAGCAACATCAAGCACAATTAACTGATGTGGCTTATCCTTCACAATGTTGTTTTGGACAGGAATAAAAGATAAGAAATTTAAAGTTAATGATGGTGTATGCAACTTATGTGATAATATGGAAGATATTCCCCATCTGTTTTTAAATTGCAGGCATGCTCAATCCTTCTGGAATTTTCTTGCTCCTTACTGCAAGATGTATAGGATTGTTCTCACCTACAAAGAAGTGTTGCTTGGTGTCTGTAAGAATTTTGACTTCCCTTTATGGAATCTTTGGACATCTCACCTTTTGTGGAGTATATGGAAAAGCAGAAACAAAGCCAGATATAACAATAAGATCATAGGTGGTGAGTATTTCTCCTGCTACCAGTGCTCAAAAGAATTGGTCTTCAAAGCTTGGAGGACATGGTTTTTGTTCCTGAAGAAGACTTCTCCCTAGCCAGACACCTGGGGAATACTGCTCCCAGGCAGTGCCGAGCCTCTCTCCTTGAATTGTATTCTCCTAGAAGACATGACATGGTCTTTGCATGCGTGCATGCATACTAATTTTATAAATGGTTGTCCACACATCCTTCGAAAGACAATCTTTTAAAGCTATAGGGAGCAAAAATTGTAAAAACTTGTGCCAATCATGAGACTTGAGCCGTCCAAGATTGTCGTTTCATGTGAATTTTAGACACCTCATGCATCTAGTAGGTGTGCGAAACTCTAAAATTATCTTCTTCACTTGTTTCTCTTCCATCCTACGAAGCACCCAAGGAGCTCTTGGTAATGTTCTATTGGGCTTAGTAATTTCCCACAACTCTTCCATACGACCTCACTCTTCTAAGTCCTCCCTTTGTGCTTTGCTTTCTTTCTTTCCGATCAAAGTCTTCAAAAGAATCTCTCCCACATTCTTAAAAATATGCATCAGTTGTACCAAATGCTTGATCAATAACTCGCTCCAATAAGAGAGTTCATGAAAGATCGACAACCATTTCATGCCAGTGACTGGTGTTTCTGAATCCCACAATTGTTTCCAATCACTAGCTTTCATTTGGCATTGCACTTGTCGACCAATTTGTCCTTCATGCAAAACATGTCCATCAGGCAAATATCTATGATGTCTTTCATAGACAGTTTTATGCAGTGCTTTGGAATAACATGCTTCGAGTCGTGGTCCACACAAGGGACAAGCATGGTAACCCAAAATCGACAAACCTGAACATTCATCATAACCAAGCCAATCATGCATCATCCACATAATTATGCCTTGCACTCTCACGTCACGTCTTATTATAGGTTGAGACATGTCACACACATCAATCCCATCCCATAAAATGCTTCGCTCTTCCACAAATGGTGCAAGGTATACATCCATGTTTTTTAACTTATACTTACAAGGCACAATAAGATCTAATAATAAGTGACCCTTCTTTGTGGCCAGCCATGGCCGGATGTTATAATTGACCAAACATACAGACCATGTGCTCCATGAAGAGCTATGTAAACCAAATGGATTTACTCCATCCATAGCTAGGCCCAGATGTATGTTTCAAGGCAGGCTCACTAGCAAATTTTGGCCACTTACTATCTATGTATTTCCAAGCATCAGAGTTAGCAGACACTCTCATTACACCATCTATAGACCTGCTCTTTGCATGCCATGACATTAACTCAGCTATGTATTTGCATCTAAACATGCTCTTAATTCATGGAATGATAGGAAAGTGGTGAAGAACCTTTGCGGGGATTGCTTCGCCCACAAGTCTTCTCTAAATCTATTTGCTCCACACTTTGGACATATGTGGGGATGCTCATACTCATTCCAAAAGAGGATGCAATCATTGGGACAAGCATGAATGTTAGTGTAGTCCATTCCAATGGATTGTGAAAGTTTTTTTGGATTTCCACGTGTTAGAGGCATGTCATTGCCCTCTAGCAAAAATTGATCTTTAAGAAGCCTACAATAAGCAATTAGAACAATATTAGTAAATAAATTTATTTTGATACAACAATGAAAGTTCATTTCAAATCTACTTACCTGAACAATTCACAGACACTACTATCTAACCATCCACAAAAGGCTATATTGAAGAGTCATTGTGCGTTCTATGCACATTTATGGTTTGCTTTCCATATTGACAGTGCTCACAAAATGAAAAATCAGAGAAAGATAACACAAGTAAGTAGCCACAACGAGAATACAAATGACCAAATGACCATGCCAAATACAAGGGATAGGTTGTTCAGTAAGAGCTAACAAGTGTTCTTTCTGTGATACAAATAAAGGATAAAGTGATCCAACTTTGCTTCCTTTTGCAATAACCATATTTCCCTTTGATATACGAAAGGACGGAGCATAGAAGACCAGTTTGTAACCAAGGTCATCAAGTTGACCAACTAACATCAAACTACGTGATAATTGAGCTACCTGGAGTACATTATGCATAGTAAATTTTGAACCATCAATGAACTGCACAACCACATCTCCAATCCCCATGAAGTCACACTGGTAAGAGTCAGCAAGTCTCATGGTACCAAGAGACTTTGGTCCATAATTAGAGAACCATTCTCTGTGTGGTGTCACATGGAAAGAAGCACCAAAATCTAGTAGCCACGTGTGGGAAAGAGAATCAGCCATAAGAGCCTCAGTTGGCACAGTACTATCAAGTGTCAACACATCAGCATCATCAGAAATAGCATTAATGTGTAGGTAACTGTGTAACATGCCCATCAACATTCTGTCCTTTACCTTTAGCATTCTTTAATGCATAACAGTCTTCCTTCATGTGTCCTTTCTTTTGACAATAATGGCATTCAATATCCCTCTTCCTTGATTTACTTCTACTCTTATTCCGTTGACCATTCTTTTGCTTGTTCTTGCTCCTGCCACGTTGCTAATTCTTTCCTTGGTAAGAATCACGAACATTATATGCATCTTCACTTTGAGTGCCAACCATAGATTTCTTACGAATCTCCTCACTCAAGAGTGCTCCACATATGTCAACATAGAGGAGTTTACCACCAAGTACACTATTGCTAATAGCTATGAAAAATGTATCCCATGATGATGGCAAGGTGCATAACAACAATACTGCTTTCATTTCATTATCCATATCCATTTTGTGAGCCTCTAACTAGGAGAATATAGCATCAAACTCACTTAGATGAGCAACAACACTATCTGTGTCCTTCATGCGAAGGTCATATAATTTTCTCATCAGATACACTTTATTTGATGCCGTCTCTTTTTCATATCTATTGCATAACTTCTTCCAAAGCTTCTCTGTACTTTCACATTCTAGTACTGTAAAGTAAAAATTATCTTCCAGGTGCAAGCAAATAGTAGACGTGGCCATTTCATCTAACTCATCCCAATCATCTTCGTCCATGTCAGTAGGCCTCTTTGAAATCCCATCTACTGGCTTCCATTGCCTCCTTTGAATCAGCACATCTTTAATCTGATTCTTCCATAAAGCAAAGTTTGTGCCATCAAATTTTTTGATCTCAAAATGATGTTTGCCCTGCTTGTTATAGCTCCTCCTCGGAACACTAGCACTAGACCCTGATCCACCAGATGTGCCTGAGACCTTGGATGCCATGATGGTAGAGATCTGAATTGACTGATAATAGAGCTAGAGGAGTCCAAACACCAATGAATAAGTGTATCAAAGAGTAAATCGACCACTGTATAGTTGACTAAACCAACATTCTCGAAAACATTTTGCCAGAGTATCCTCTACAAAATGAGCATATGACCAGTGTTAAAATATTATAAAACTCCAAGTACTCACATGTTAACCTGCATAGTGAATCACTGACTCCACTGCATATAATCAGTTACCCGATAGAACCCAACTAGGCTTATCGAGCACGTATGAACAACTATCATACATCTCTTATGGAAAGGATGAGTAAGTCTTCCACCTGCATCACCGAAGAGACCCCAACATCTAGGTGTCTCTCAGTTAAGAAAACCTCACCACGACCCTCTTTTTCAAACGTAAAAGGCTTTATGCAAAAACGTAACCACTATATCAATGACCACATGGATATACATAAGCGGTATCCACAGAAGCGTACATGGTGTGTATGTGCTCAATATAATTAGTAAAATAAAACTAGAAGGCTGAATCCACAGCCCAAAAACTAGCCAACAACACCTGCAAGTGTCTATCAACTCTGATGTTTTAGGCTCAAAAAACCTGCATAAATTTGCAGTAGTTGCTCCCACCAAAATTGAAAACCTTTCGAGAAACCTGTAGTTTTACGAGTGTGGCTGAAGACACAGCCCCAAAGGTTGATATTTATTGTTGGAGAAGTACAAATAACATTCTTCTTGATGTTATTGGACTTCTATGAAGAGAACTATGTGCAAAAGTACTCCAAATTGGCTAAAAAAGACACCCAAAAATGCTTCAAAAATAGGCTTTGAAAGCAAAGAATGAATCTTTGAGGGACCAAAACATGTTCAAGGTAATGTCAACCTTAGTGTTTCCCCTTCTTCAGACACCAAAATAGTGTAGCTTAGTGGCAAGATATTTCCACGGTTAAGCGAGCTCTGGGGGGAACATTACTAGGATGGGTGACCTTCGGAGACGTACAAGGAACCTCTATCTTCCTTGATCATTGAGGTCCTCCTATCGCGTGTAGCCAATGGTGCAAATGGTGACTTTGGTGACTCGGATCACAAGGTATGCCAAGGTCTATGCCCTTGTAGCCACCTTAGTCATAAGCCTTGGAGAAAGCTGTGGGGGGGGGGGTCGCTTCACTGGCACAAAAGGAACAAAGGTTTTGCATCAAACAAATATGATACCAATGAAGTAATTTGATGGTGATGCACCACAGTGCAGTCTCCTTCTCGAGAGCTCCGCGAGATAACCTTGGAGTAGAAAAGTGAGCTCTCAAGGCCGCACACAATACTCGGCACAAAGGCTATAGGATACACAAAAATCAGAGTACATAGGGAGCACAAAGACAAAATTCTTAGGTCTTACAAATGCGGTTGAACTTATAGTCTGTGGTTGACCAGACCACTATATGTTTTATTAAAGAACATATACAAAGAAGTGTTCAGTGGCCATTTGGCCTTTCAAATGGACACTAACAGTAACAATAATATGCTCTTGATAGTAAAAATCATCATAATTCCTATTGGAGGACACACATGAAGACCTTATTGCATGGATAGGAGGTGGTGGAGTACCCTCTAATATATGCGATTCTAATTATAATATAACAATAATCTATCAAATATTATAATTACAAGTTTGATATACTTAGAATAAATAGTCCTTGCACGATTAGGAGCCGATGGTGGAGTTCTCTCTGATTGATCAGAATCTGATTATGTAGCAAATAAAGGGAGTAGATAATAATAATAATGATTATTTACATAAATTCACATTCATATATACACATTTACACATGCACCCATATTCACATATACACAAATACACATTCTGACATATAAATACACATAAAAAACTATAAATGTAGGATGTGTGTATGTATGTATGCATATGTGGATGCATGTGTGTGTATGTGTGCATGTATTTATTATGTATGTGTGTATCTATATGTATGGGTATATGTATGCATGTATTTATTATGTATGTGTGTGTATGTATATGTGCGGGTATGTATGTGCAAGTGTATGTATATATGCATATGTATGCATGTATATTTTTGTATGTGTATGTATGTACGTGTGTATGTGTATGCATGTATGTGTGTGTATATGTGTATGTGTGGGTATGTATTTACTATATATGTGTGTATGTGTATGCATGTATGTATATGTATATGTGTGGGTATGTATGTGTAAGTGTATGTATATATGTATATTTATGCATGTATGGGTATGTGTATGCGTGTATGTGTGGATATGTATGTAACTGTAAGTGTATGAGTATGTGTATGCATGTATGTACACCTGTATCTGTATGTAAACGTGTGGGTATGTATGTGTAAGTGTATGTATTTATCTATGTTATGCATGTATGTATATGTCTATGCATATACGTGTGGATATGTATGTATGTGTAAGTGTATGTGTATGTGTATGTGTGTATGTATATCTATATGTGTATGTATATGTGTGGGTATGTATATATGTATGTGTGTGGGTATGTGTTTACTATGTATGTTTATGTATGTATATGTGTGTGTGTATGCATCGTGTGTATATGTGTATGTGTGGGTATGTATTTACTATGTATGTGTGTGTATATGTATGTATGTGTGTGTGTATATGTGTATGTGTATGCATGTATCCATGTGTGTACATGTGTTCCATATGTGTATGTGTATGTGTGGATATGTGTATATGTGTAAGTGTATGTATATGTGTATGTGTATGCATGTATGTTTATGTGTAGGTGTATGTATATGTGTGCGTATGTGTAAGTGTATGTATATATGTATGTGTATGCATGTATGTGTGTGTGTATATATGTCTATGTCTAGGTATGTATTTACTATGTATGTGTATGTATCTATATGTGTATGTGTGTGTATGTGTATGCGTTAATATGTATGTATGCGTAAGTGTATGTGTATGTGTTTGTATGTATCTATATGTGTATGTGTATGTATATATGTGGGTAAGTATGTGTAAGTGTATGTATATGTGTATGTGTTGATATGTATATGTGTGTGGGTATGCATTTACTATGAATGTGTATGTATGTATATGTGTATGTGTATGCGTGAATGTGTGTGTATATGTGTATGTGTGGGTATGTATTTACTATCTATGTGTGTGTGTCTATATATGCATGTTTATAAATTTAAAGTTTCTTTAATATTCTGATTCTTTTTTTTTGTTTGAGATTGAATAATAGGACATATTGTATGGTAGAACAAAATACGAGAAGACCTAACATAGCCCCTGAGACATGGCAATATTTTCACACACAACAATGTCTTTAGGAATCATTTTCTCAACAGAAGGTATACAAACTAATAGCATATATTACAGTGACTTATAATTCTCATATGTTTCATATTTAATTTATGTTTTTTGTTTCCTTAAATCAATGCAGGGGATAGCAAAGAAGAGGTTTGAGTCTCCTCATACATCACATTTAGGACAAATAGGCCATCATGGTTTTGTAGCTACATTTGTAAGTATATGTATTATTGAAACTATATTTTTTATTTTACTTAAAATGCTAATCATTAATATTTTTTATTTCAATGCAGAGAAAGGATTATGGTCGATATCCTACAAAAGAGAAAATCGATTTTGCTACACATTATGGATATCAACATCTCATTGAGTAAATGCAAGATCATCCAAATGCTTCTGTGAGTATTCATAAATTTCATGTAATTATTTTATTTTTATTGATGTTTTATATATTTTATTTACTTATGTTTATTATATGTGATACACGAGTATTATGGAGAGGTAGATATGGATGCGGTGGAGGGACAGGCACAGGAAGGATGACCTTGATCATCACAAAGTGCTCACACCTCTATCCATGATGCCACTATAGATACATCAGATCATGTTGATGATTATGATGATGATGATGAGGAGGAGTTACAGGATGATGTGGATGAGGATGACCACGATTACTTTTTTTTATATCTATATATTTTCTCATTTCAGTTATGTTTTAAATTGTGTCTTATATGGTACTAATTAATGAAAAGTCTTGTTTTAATGATTTTCATTGTTGTTTGTATTTAATGTGTAGTTTTGTGTGTATAAAATGTATGTATGGACATCTAGGTATATATCTATATTTATCTAAGTGTGTTTATATGCATGTATATTCCTATATGTATGTGTGTATATATGTGCATATAGATATGTTTTTTGCATATACATGTGTGTATGTGTATCTGAATGTGTATGTATGTATATGTGTATGTATAAGCATATGTGCATATGTGTGTGCATATATGTATGTGTATGTGTGTGTATATGAGTGTATGTGCATGTGTATGTGTATAAGTGTATCATGTATGTATGTATGCATGTGTAAGTGTATGTGTGTGTATGTGTATGTGTAAGTGTATGTGCCAATGTGTATGTATGTGCATCTATATGAGTGTGTAGATGTATGTATGTGCATGTGTATGTGTAAGTGCATGTGCAATTGTGTGTGCATCTCTATGTGTGTATATGTATGTATGTGCATATGTATGTGTAAGTGTATGTGCATATGTGTATGTATGTGCATGTATATGAGTGTATATGTATGTATGCGCATATGTATGTGTAAGTGTATGTGCATATGTATATGTATGTGCATGTGTATGAGTGTGTGTATGTATGTATGTGCATATGTATGTGTAAGCACGTGTATATGTATATATGTGTCTGTGTAAGTGTATGTGCATATGTGTATGCATGTGCATGTGCATGTGTATATGTAAGTGTATGTGTGTGTATGTGAATGTGTATGTGTATGTGTGTGTATATGTATGTATGTGCATAGGTATGTGTATGTGTGTATGTGTATGTATATGCATGTATATGAGTGTGTATATGTATGTATGTGTATGTGTATGTGTAAGTGTGTGTATATGTATGTATGTGCATGTGTCTATGTAAGTGTATGTGCATATGTGTATGTATGGGCATGTATATGACTGTGTATATGTATGTATGTGCATGTGTATGTGTAAATGTATGTGCATATCTGTGTATGTACATGTGTATGTGTATGTGTGTGTATGTGCATGTATGTGCATGTGTATGTTCGTGTAAGTGTATGTGCATATGTATATGTATATTATGCATGTGAATGTGTGTTTATACGTATGTATGTATGTATGTATGTATGTATGTGCATGTGTATGTGTAAGTGTATGTGCATATGTGTTTGTATATGTATGTAAAAATTGCTCATGTAACAACATATTGTCCAATTGATTTTCCAATCTTTTAATAAAGCTATCTATTTCATTAGTGGCAGATTTTTCAAAATTGAAAAGATACCCGGTAGCAAAACCATAATGGTGTAGCTGTAGCAAGACAAGACCATGTTGGTCAAGCTTCTTTACTACTGTGTGTGCATATGTACATGTGTATGTGTATGTGTGTGTATATGTATGTATGTGCATATGTATGTATATAAGTATAAGTATGCATGTGCATATATATATATATATATATATATATATATATATATATATATATATATATATATATATATATATATATATATATATATATATATATATATATACATATATATATATATATATATATATGTGTGTGTGTGTGTGTGTGTGTGTATGTATATGCATGCGTAAATGTATGAGCATGCATGTGCATTTGCATGCATCTTAATTTGCATCCATGTGTATGTGCATGAATGTGAATGTTCATATGCATGTGTATAATTAGTATGTGTTAATGCGTCTATGTGTTTATGCAATAATGCATGCATGTCTTTTCATGTGTTTGTAGATATGTTTGTGCATATGCATGTTTATGTGTGTGTATGTGTATGCATATGTGTATGTGTATGTGTATGTGTAAGTGTATTTGCATGTATGTGTGTGTATGTGCATATGCATGTGTATGCATGTTTATGTGCATATGTATGTGTGTATAAAAGTGTGAGCATGCATGGTCATGTATATATGTATATGACCATATGACTGAGTAAGTGTGAGTATGTTATATAATGAAAATAAAACAATTTAAATCATATAAAAACAATGAAAATTGTGCTTACAATAATTAGCCACATTTTATGCTTGGTGAACTTCTTGAATAGCCTACAATAAAGAGAGAAAAAGACAGAGAGAGAGAGATCAAAAGAGATAAGAAGAGAGAGAGAGAGAGAGACTGAGAGAGAGAGAATATGAGAGAGAGATTAGAAAAGAGAAAGATTTAGGAAGAGATTGCTGGAGCTCATAAGCACAGTGCAGATATAAACGTTTAGAGCTCTTCGATCAATTGCAAGTAAAATCACGATCGAAGAGTGATCCAACATTTTTTAATTTTATCAAGCTTGACCATCACATAAGCGATGTAGAAGCATCATATATGCAATAATGCAATTTGTGGGTAATTGATGCCCGACTGTGTTGCCTAAGCAATGCAAATTAGCATCGAATATGTGATGCTCACTTTTTAATCACATAAGTGACATTAATCTAGCGACACTCTCAAGAACATTGCTAGAAGCATCAAAAATGAAGTCAAAAATAACATCAAGAATAGCATCATGTATAGGAAGGTGCATGCTCGACATCCAGTCTGACGAAATTCATGATCATGTAGCGATAGAAATGTGTCCCGTTAACCATCACCATGCCCTCGTATTCCTTGTAGTGTAGAGCGAGATCCACATACTTCTACCAAAATCACTTTACTCTGCCTCCATCTATAAAGATAAAATACACTAAGCTCGAACCTGCCACACTTGGATATCTAAGCTAGAAATGAAAAAAGATTGAATTAAAAAAAGCATATATCTAAACTTTTACACAAAACTGCTATCAGGCAAAAGGCTTGGACAAATGCACATGATGGACCAAACCTTGCAATCTTGAAGAACTCGCAATCACAATAGCCCCAAATCAAAACCAAAGCTTGCTCTATAACGGTATGCATGGGAGCAATGTCACGATGGGCCCCACACAAAGAGAAGACATGAATGGTGATAGAGGGGGCTGGGCATAACAAATCACATAGACACGATAGATCCACCCATGAAGGCCGAGGTGGTCAAGCATGACAGAAAGGGGTGCTTTCCATGTCATAGGGGAGATGGTAGAGGCTCTAGAGTTGGGTGCAGAAGACACGATAGTGTACAATCGATGATTGATGAGCGTTGTCACCAATCTGAACGACATGACAAAATTCAATATTGATTTAAATTTCGTAATGATGATGAAACTTAAACTTAGTAATGATGACAAGAAAGAACTAACATGGTGTTTATGGGGACTTTAATATGGTGAAGACTCTTTTTGACAAATGGGGGAATAGATGAAGGGTGATTGATGGTCTTGAGAGGGGCCTCTTGGAACAAGTCAAGCTCCACCTGGATCTGGTGAAGATCAAAGATGAGACTAGTTTCTCTTATTCCAACTTCAATTCTAGAGTCGACTTCAGGAAAGCTAGACTAGATAGGAGCTATATTGAATAGAATATAAATTGTAAGTGGGGCCCCCTTCCCTTTCCTAGGTTGTCTTTGACCACTACCCAATTGTGCTTACCTTCAAGTTGGTCATCATTCCCAAGAAAGCCCCATGGTTTCATGCCAATCCAACTACCTTCACTTTCCCCTTGGTCCAGCAAGAGATTTTAGCTGCATGGAGCTCAGTATTTACCACCTGCTCCTCGTCGGTCGTGTTGGAGAATGGTAGTCATGAAGACCCAACACATCTTGATGAGGACTCAGAAGAATCTTCAAAAACGTCTTCAAACTAGAAGGGAAAATCTTTATCAGAGGCTTAAGCATCATGTAGAAGAAGTAACATAGGCCACTCTCAATTACAAACTGGGCTCTGGAAAATCAAAAGCATGTTGAGATAGCATGAACATATTCAAAGAAAGAATCAATAGGTATACTTTCAAGATTGATGGGTGGTAAAGGCAGACAAACCTAGTAAAGAGATGTGCTGCCTCCTCAAGAGGAAGCAATTCATTTCATGATGGATATCCATGGGTTTGAATGAAAGTCAGATGAAAAAAATAGTAGGTAGATTGTCCATCACTTTACCCAACTTTTGGGAGTTTCCATGCCTCTTTCTCCTCACAAGCAAGATTGCATGGGGTCTCTCTAGAGTCAGAAACAAAAGAATTCTACAAAACATGGATGGCCTCACTAATGCATTTTTCAAGACCTTCAAGCACATGGTGACTACTCTGTTAAGTAATTTGTGGCAAGGGACCATTTCTTTTACTGCACTGCCCGAGTGTCTCAATGAAGGTGTTATTTAAAAAAGAACAAACAAACAAACACGACATCCACTTAGTTGAACAATTTATGTCTCTATTAATCAAAGTTTGGGAGAGTAGGCTATTTCCAAACTTCCTTTAAAAAGAAAACAAACATGATATTCGAGCAGCGGTGACAATCCTACATCATCGTGTTGTCTTGCATGTTAAAGGTGCAACTACAACAACACTCTAGCACAGAGATCTAGCAACGACAATCCAACATTGCATGGCAGTCTGAACTCACTTCTTCATCCTTCTATTTTGAAAGTTAAAGGCAGGTGACAACAACAGAACTAGAATGTCACTCCTACAGCATCGATCTTCGTCTCGAGTCAGTCTAATCTTGAGGTAAGAGACGTCCACCATTGATGGTTTTCTCAAAGTTGTTGTTGTTTTGGAATTTAAGATAGTAGAAAAATGAATAAGAATCCATTTTTTATGAGCATTTTACATGTCGAATTTTGTGAACTCAAATGCACTTCGATGTACATTTCGACCCTAACACATATATTTATTGCCTTATGCACATCAAAGCGCATTGTCTTTCTGCTCGTCAGAGATGATCTCTTAATTCGTATTTGAACTATATCTTAAGCTCCACTAAAAAAGAGGCTATTTTCTCGTGATCGATATCCGTGCAAAGTACACCGACAAGCAAGTGATGAATTTAGCCAGAGTATCAGTGTGCACTTTTAAAAGAAGGAGAACATTGATTATACTTTTTGAGATGATAAAAATGAATATATCATATGCAAAATGTGAGGTACCCCAATCTCTTAGCAGTTTGTGTGTGAGACTAGAGCTGCTTCAAGATTAATGTGCCCATCAGACCACAGGGTTAAGAGGGAATCCATCAAACGAAATGTTGATTTCTTGGAGAAGCGCACATAGCAAAAGCGAGGACATATGAAAGAAACAAACAAAAAGAATAAAGTGGCTCTAGTGAGATGTAAGAGGCACTACTGGATTTCATTTTTAAAACTAGAGCCTCGAAAGTTTATCTTGAGATTCTAGAGATGTTTAATAAAGTGAACATATAAATTTATAGCTAGTAGTTCAAAACATTTGGAGTCTAAGTGAATAAGTCACAACTGAATTCAGCTTTTGGTAATGGTGTCCACCACTTGGATTGTTTGAAGGACAAGCACAAAGCAACATTGCTCTCAATCCATTCACACTTCTCACTAAGACCCAGAAGCAGTTTTGGTGCTATTTAAATGATAAGGACCACAAGCTAGACTCAGATAAATCTGACTCTACTATATTCTTGCATTGCGTGTATAAGGATTCTCCTACTATAGAGGACGAGCTAATACAAGATTCAAGGGAGGAAATTGATCGTCTCGATGATCAAGCCAGTATAGAAGGAATGCAAGTTGAAGAGAACTTCGCTCATGTTAGAGAGGAGAGCGAGACCACGACTATCATTGTGAGGGATATAAAGAACAATTTGTCCAAGGTTCTAAAGATTATGGACCATATTTATTTGATTGACCCTTCTTTAATATTGACTTTTTTTTCCAAAGTTTGAGATTGAA
The DNA here is from genome assembly GCA_020310875.1 of Ceratopteris richardii. Lineage (NCBI taxonomy): Eukaryota > Viridiplantae > Streptophyta > Polypodiopsida > Polypodiales > Pteridaceae > Ceratopteris > Ceratopteris richardii. Next base: position 89,942,109 of record CM035417.1, on the reverse strand, counting down.
GTGAGGAAATATTTTTTGCTCACTGATATTAAAAAGATACACAAAATCATAGAAGACTGCACACTTACAAAAAATGCACATAGTGCAGAGGAAGATGATAGATTCATCTTTGATGCTGAAATGGGGATCTCCACCTTGAAGAATATCTTCATGCAAGAGAATGTTTGGATCTATGATTCAATAGGATGAGGGAAGACATTGAAATAGGAAGAATACCAATTGAAAAAGAATTTATGAAACTCCAACTGAAAACTGGATATGAAAAGCTTGTACGTAGCATGGAGAATTTCTTGAAGGATTTCGAATGGAAGGAAAAAGGAAGATGCATGGATTTATGAAGGAAAATATTTTTCTATACGATGAGAAGTTGGATGTAAGAGGTTCTTAGATTCACTGATTCTTTGATTTGAAAATGGTTATGACCCTAAATCGAATGCTTTTAGCATGTGTTACTGTAAAAAAATGCTGAAAGGAGTAATGACTTCCTAGAAAGCCATAAAAGAGAATATAATCGTTGTGATGTAGCTCCTAGAAACTATCTCAAAGTAGTCGTAAAGGAAAATATTTTTGTATTCTATTGGAGAGGGTATTTTTGGTAGAGAAATTTGCAACGTTAGATATTTTTGGTTATCATCTTTCATCCTTGTGCTCCCAAAGATCATATGTTAGTGCTTATTCAGGGCTTCTCCTAGTTGTAGGGATAGAGATTGAACAACTACACACTTATAATAAACATGAATGAATAGGGTTCAAGGGAAGAAGGAGCAACCATTATGATTCGAGTACAAAAAACTTGAGGGAAAAATTATTTCGTGTGATAAAAGGATATCTAATATTTTTTCTTTGATACAAAGTAATCAATGCATCATTTTTTGTATGATGTATTTCAAAGGATATGTAATGGAAAGTGAAATTGTGATACAAATTCTTGATTGCATGACCATGTCAATGCTTTCACTCATCTGTGGTTAATAGATTGTCATTCATGCCTCCATCTTTGTTGTGCATCAAAAGCATTAGAGTTTTTAAATGCTTGGATATTTTTCTCCCTTCTTATTTGGACATGCACAATCTTTGATGAATGATAAGTCTAATTGGCATTAAATGTTTGTATTATTCATTTGTAATACCATTGGAGGAGTTCCCAAAAGCTTTTTTCTTTGTTACTATTTCCACCATATATAGTATGCACACTAGTGAGTTCAGCTGTGAAGATATCTCGAGATTGAGAAAAGCAGTGACAATGAAACTTTGTAGTTATGAAATAGACAACTATGCACACTTTCTACCACTTTTAATCACATCAAATGATCAACTATGCACTTGACAAAGAAGTGAGATAGAGATGTGATCAATGTATATGTATTAAATCACATAGAATTACAATGACATTGGCAATGTATAATTGCAAAATGTGAGGGTAGTGAAGGAGCTGTAGAATGAGCTCACTAATCATAGAAAATGCCTCTAAAATGATCTCCAAGTTGGGTTCATCTCATGCAAGATTTTGATCCATTTTGTAGCTTGGAGTTGGAGCCAAATTTTGAATTGAAATTGAAGCTCTTACCATAAAGTGATTACTAAACTTTAGGAATTAATTTCTCATAAATCAACTACCAAGTAATTCGAGATTTGATTCCTCCTAACTCCACATGAGAGTAGTGCAATTAACATATGCAGTTTTACAAGGATAAAAGTAAACTGATTTTTACAAGGAAGTATTCATATGTGACTATATGATATAAATTATAATTGTCTAAGTATATAGGCTTGGAATCATTTGCACCAACAGCTCTCCCTCAAGCCTTACATGCTTGGTCTTCATTTTTCTTTGATTTCCTACAATCCAATCATCATCTTGAACCTCTTCATCTAGTTTCATCCAAAGATTTTGTTAGCATATCTACACATTGCAAATTGGTTGATACATAGGACAATTGGATGTCCTTGCTGAGTAGCTTTTCTCTCACGTGGTGATAGTGCACTTCATATGCTTAATCCTTGCATGATATAGAGGATTAGAAGCCAAATGAAGTGAGCTAGTGTTATGTCCAAAGATCATTGGAGTATAAGAATGTAATCCCAAATCTATGTAAAATAGCTTGATCCACATAGCCTCTTGTGTTGCATTTGCTAAGCCTCCATATTCTGCTTCAGTTGGTGACAATGCCACAGTTGGTTGTTTCTTTGATGACCATGAAATTAGCTTTGAACCTACAAAAGATAAGTAGCCAGAAGTGCTCCTCCTATCATCGTTTCCCTTTTCCCATAAGTAATTTGGAAGTTTCTTGTTTCTTTTCATTCAACATTGATCTTGCAGCCTCTAGTATTAGTCTATTCCTTCTTTCTGCCACTCCATTTTGTTTAGGAGCGTATCTTGTCGTAACATCTCTTTTTATGCCTTTGTCCCGTAAGAATGAGTCAAATTCATGTGACAAATACTCACCACCTCCATCAGATCTTAGCCTCTTCAAGCTTCTACCTATTTGGTTCTCTACCAATGCCAAATACTGCTTGAGACAAGTGAAACGTTCATCTTTATGCTTCATGAAGTAAAGACTTGTCCATCTACTATATTCATCTATGAATGAAACATAATACCTTGATCTTGAGATTGATGGCTCTCTACTAGGACCCCACACATTTGTGTGCACAAGCTCCAGCTAGTCTTCCTACATGTATCCTTTTCTATTGAATGGTTGCAGTGTGATTTGCCAAGTTGGAATGCTCCACATTTGTAGATCATGTGTTTCTTGGACACATTTGGAATGCAATGCACACTCTGATCCCTACATATTTGCTTTGATGTCCTTTCACCTATATGACCTAGTCTCTTATGCCATATCTCTAGTTCAGATAGGGTTTGATCTTTGTAATTGAAGAGTGCAATGTTTTTGGTATCTTCAACTTCAAATGTAAAGAGTCTCCTAGATTTCTCACCTTTTGCAATCCTCTTGAAGCCTTGTTGAGGTCTTCCACATATGCTCCATGCCTTGTGAATCTAACGTGTAAGCCCTTTTCAACAATCTGTCAAACACTCATTAGTTTTTTTGTTATGGTTGACACATAAAATACCTTACTTAAGAGGTTCATGTTACCATCAGATGCTTTAACATTTCCAATCTTCTTTATAGAGTGCCTAGTGCCATTACCTGTCTGCACTTCATGCTTTCCTTTAGGTTCTTCAAGATGAGATAACAATGCTACATTTCCAGCCACATGATTTGAACAACTAGAATCAATATAGAATAGATGCTCATCATCTTTACCTTGCTTGGATGTCATGTTCATGATCAATAGAGAATCCTCTTGGTCATCTATATAGTTGTTATAAGCTCTTCTATCTCTAAAACCTCCTTCATAGTTGTTGTTGTTGTAGCCTTGGTTGTAGTTGTGATGGTAATTGCTTCCTCCATTATTGAACCTGCCTCTAGATTCTCCATAGAATCCTCTATCAAAGCATCTTCCTCTCGGATTCTTTGTGTCCTTGAAACACTCATCTCTGGTATGATTGGTCAAACCATAAATATTGCAAGATGAAGAGTTGTATGATCTCGCCCTACCTTGCTTTCCTCCTCTACCCCTTCCTCTAGTACCTCTTCCTCTACGTGTGAAGCTCACTTGAGAACTACTTGTCTCTTCTTCATTTCTTTTACCTTTGCCTTTATTTTTAGTTTTATTTCTATCTCTGTAAAGGGCAAAAGATTGATTATCTCTAGAGTTATCTCCATTCTTGTTGAGCTTTTTCTCATGTGTAAAGAGTTGCCCCATCAATATGTTGAGGTCAGGTATCTGCATATCCATATATATATTCATTGTTGTGGTAAAGGATTCCCACTTATCATCAGCCTTGATGCCATTTATGATCTACCATACTATCTGCTCCTCTTCTATTTTTTCTCCAATGCTCCCAAGTTGGTCAACTACATCCTTCATCTTAGTCACATAGTCAGCCACACTTTGCTTTGGTTGCTTGTTCAAGGTTGTGAACTCCATCCAAAGTTGGTTCTTCCTAGCCCTTGTATTTGATGAGAAGTATGAACAAAGTACTTCCCAAGTCTCTTGGGAGGTTTTGCAATTATAAATATGAGGTTATAAGAAATCAGATATTGACTTAAGTATATAAGACACGGCTAGAGTATCCTTTGCACACCATGTAGCTAGTCTTTCTTTCTCTTCTCTTGTAGGTTGATGTTTGCTCTTGAATGTTGGCATTTCCTCATCTCTAGAGATGTATCCATATAAGCTTCTTTCTTGTAGATAATCTTGCATCCTTAGGGACCATGCTCAATAGTTTCCCTGTCCAATTTTTCAATGAATGATGGAAATCTATCTCCCATTTGCTTTGATGTTGCTTTGATACCATTGTAGAGGAGATGGTGGATAGATTCTAGAAACAAAGTGCTGCTGCAAATCCCTGCTTCACATCAGCCAAAAACAAGTTACAGAGGGTAGAGTAGACCCATTGAGCTTCCCAACAATCATAAATAATCACCTAAGTGCTTTGGAGTCTGATCCTCTAATAAATGGATCAAAACAGATGAGTAGAAGATTCAACAATGAGATAAAACTTGCTATTTTGGCCTTTACACATGCTCAGTAAAATGAACAGAGCTGTCAACCTACTAGCAATTGATCAAATTCCTTTTAGGAGTAACTAATTAACTTAGATAGCTACAAATCACAATTTATTTCACTTGAAATGATCAAGTGTAATATGAGAACTATGTTTAGCAAATCAGTAGACCATCTCCAGCATTTTAGGCTTCAATAGTATGCAGACCACCGAGCGAAGTTATGAAGATATCTCACGATTGAGAAAAGCAATGGCAGTGGAACTTTGTAGCTATGAAATAGAAATATACAGCTTAATCTATACCACTTTAAATAACATCAAATTATCAACTATGCACTGAGAACCAAGTCTGAGAAGATCACTGTTCAGAGATGAACTTGACATAGAAGTGAGATAGAGATGTGATCAATGTATATGTATTAAATCACATAGAATTACTATGACATTGGCAATGTATAATTGCACAATGTGAGGGTAATGAAGAAGCTACAGAATGAGCTCACTAATCACAAAAAAATCCCTCTAAAATGATCTTTGAATCGGGCTCATCTCACGAGAGATTTTGATCGCTTTTTATAGCTTGGAGTTGGAGTCAACTTTTGAATTCAAATTCAAGCTCTTACCATAAAGTAAATCCTAAACTTTAGGACTTACTTTCTCATCAATCAACTACCAAGTAATTTGAGATTTGATTCCTTTTAACTCGATGTGAGAGTAGTGCAATTAACAGTTGCACTTTTACAAGGATAAAAGTAAATTGATTTTTACAAAGGAATAGTCATGTGACTATATGATAAATGCTAATTGTCCAAGTATGTAGTCTTGGACTCATTTGCCATAGCATTTCTTTCAAACATGTGATTGCTTTGTTCTCACGTCAACATATCAACATAGTTATGAAAGAATATTTCCTTTCTTGATTGCCTTTTTTTTTTTGTTTCCAAAGCATGAGCTAGAATTACATGATAAGAAACGAATTATAAGAAAAAAACAAGTTGATAAACCTATTATTTCATTCACGTGAGATCCATATTCTTACGACGCCTTCACATCATGTGTTTTTCTACTTAAGCCGCGTTCCCGGCTGCCATGAAGCAAAGAGAAGCGGTGGCCTATTGTGGAGAGAGAGAGAGAGAGAGAGAGAGAGAGAGAGAGAGAGAGAGAGAGAGAGAGAGAGAGAGAGAGAGAGAGAGAGAGAGAGAGAGAGAGAGAGAGAGAAGAGCAGAGCAGGTAGCGCCGATTGAGTTATTTGAAGGAATGCTTATAAGTGATACGTGATAGCACTTGTGAGAGCCCCTTGATCCACAACATAACGACATACAATAATGTATATGCAATTGACTTGAACGTCCTTACTCTCAAGGCAGGGATGCCACGAGAGCGAACAGTTTTGTATGGCCTACAGCTTCATATTGCCGACGATGAGCTCGTCCTCAATCACATCGAGCAGGAGATGTCCGTCGGCCTTACTACATGTTCATGAGATGCTCCTTGTTTCATCAAAATGAGACTTCTGCGGACATCCACAAGACATGATGAACGTGAAAGAAAGTATCTTTTTATGCTCGTTGTCGAAATGCATTTTTCTTACACATTCTTTAAGCAGGTTATTTTGTAGAGACTGATCCTCCGTCAAGTTGTCTCTTAATAGCATCATTAATGTCCAGTATGGACATTGACCCCACTACAATATTAGGAAAGATGTGCATTATCTTGTCTCTCGGAAACCATGTGGATCCTTCACGATTAGTGAAAGCCAGTAGTTTTTCTCTATAGAAGATGACACGAACATATAGCAATGCGCCGCATGTTGAATTCATGTGCACACATTAGGTATGTGACAATGAAAATACGGGAGAGCAAGAGAAAGTCACACACACACACACATATATATATATATATATATATATATATATATATATATATATATATATATATATATATATATATATATATATATATATATACACACTCAGAGAGAGAGAATATACTTGATAACGGGATTACGATTGTATCATCTGCATTTTCAACATGCATTACGATTATAGTAGCCCACTGCTGTTGTCCTACCAGGAATGCCAATACAATGCAAACACCTTCCGTTTTAGAGTATGGCGCTCTTGTTTTATTTCGTGAAGAGCTGATCCGATCGTATGACCTACTCTCCTTACGGTCTTAGGCTGGAATTTCGAAGTTTTTCACATCAAAAGTTGCCTATTAAAGATCGTCTCGTGTGCCAAGAACTTTCAACCGTAAGAAAAAAGACGAAGATAAAAATAAGAAAAAGAGGGATGACAACAAATCCTTGAGCAACAAAAGATATCTCCTTTCATAAATGATTGTTGTTTCGTACAACATTCGATGGTTGTTTGACTTTTCGAAAGCGATGGCTTCTAAATAAAAATGTCATCCCCTGACTTTACATATTTTCAAGAGCTCAAAATTGATGGGTTCGAACTACAAAAGAGGCTATAGTGTGTTTGGATGTCTCAATATGTGTCGCTTGCCACACAACACTTGTGGGGGAGTGGTGCTGTGATTATAGGCTTCAAATCGACTCAGCAAACTTTCTTGGTGGTTATTACGATGGATCGGAACCATTAGTGGATTGCCACATCTTTTAAGGGCCCTTTTTAGCTCACCATTGCCTCCATATATGCTCTTGATGACTGAATACTTGGCACTCTTTAGAATCTTGAACCTTTGAGGTCATTCTTTGGGGGGACTATAACATTGTGGAAGCGATGTGTGATAGAAGGGAACAAAAGGGGCATGTTATTGAAGAAATTCAGAAAAGACACCTAGGACCAGGTTAAGCTATACCACAATCTAGTGAAGGTCAAAGACATGCACAATTTCCTTTGATTGAACCTCCAATCACGATGTCAAATGAGTGGTGGTGGAAGTTGTTATGGTGAAAATGGTGGTTTATATGCTTTTAGATAACCATGATTAGAATAATCCTCCTTTTCCATAGAGCATGGGAGGCCTTAGGGGAGTTTACTCAACGTACTTTTCACGCCCCAAGGGCTCATAAGAATGACTAATAGATATGGATATGATTGATCACATGATGAAGAATCACGTACAATAGCACATGGACATACAGTATCAAAAGATAAAGAGAATATCAACTACATTGTAAAGTAATATATGAAGATCATATGCCAACTCTGTGGTTTGATGATGTATGGACAAGGTGGATATCTATGATAAACATTGATACACTCAAACATAGATACGTTATCACATGAAAGGCTTTTAGAGTCTGCATGCGGAAATTAGTATATATTTCAAATGCAAAGTGGCCTTAAATTAGAGATGAGGACATAGATGCACTTAAACATTTCCCAAATCAAAGAAACATATAGAAGGTGGAGGTCTATCTAACTTAGGTACCAAAGGAATCAACATATTTCAGTACAAATTCTGTATGGAGTTTTACTTAGCTTACCTATGACTATTTATCTATGTCTATTTAGATATGATGATGAAGTCAAACATGTCGCTATTCCAACAGATATTCCGATGAAGAAAACGACATCATAGAGAGAGAGAGAGAGAGAGAGAGAGAGCTTTGAGGTTACAGCTGAGCGTTCAAAAGAGGGGACTTCCTGCGCTCTATATATCTAGCGGTTGGAGCTTCATGTTCCTCTTTATATCTCTGTAGATTGTTCGTGCTTCACTCTGGATTACACATGCACTAGGCTCCCGCTTTAGGGTCTCAGATACATTTAAAACTAGAGGTTTTTTAACTCATGTCCTTTAAATAGTGTGGTAGCGTGGAGAAGCCTTGCTTCAGCTTCAACTTGAAGTACTATGTTCAATTTATTTTCTGCTCAAGCTTGAACTTGGTGGAAATCTGATAGCTCTTATAATGTCTCCCAATATCTCAAGCCGTTGGATAAAAGGCTACCATCATCGATCCATCAAAACCACTATGATGGTAGCCCTCTACATCGAAACCATCAAAATGTGCTATGCTCGTCTTTTATTGTCCTATTTCCAATCGAGCTTTTGCTGCTACGCATTCATGCCTTTTAACTTCTTTCCAAAGGTGTATTCGCGATCCTGTTTTCTATCACTTTCTAGTCAATAGTCAATCTTCATAATCCAAAAAGGAAGAGGAGGTGTCTAACGTTCTTCTTTATTCCCCCTCAAAGATCGACAATCGTACGCTCTTTCGTTGGCGAGGATTTGCCTTATTTTACTTATTTGTTCTTCACTTTTTTTCTTGGTTACTCCCTCTAAGTTTTATGTACAATAATTGTTTTCATTTCTCCCTCAAAATGTGATTCTTTTTCCCAAGATTTTGTTCTCGATTGTTGCTTGTCAACTGAGGGAAGTATCGTTCATACGGCATTGTAAGATCTTTATTAGAAGTGTTCTTGGGCCCTTGTTGCCCAGCCAAGGTGGCCGTCTTTGAGGGGAGAACAATCTCATGAGAAGTTGAGTTTGGGATTTGGGTTCGCGTATTCACAAATTGGACTCCCAAAGGTGTGGTTCTTTCAAGCATGAGTTTTCATCCTTAGCGGCGAGCAACATTGCTCCTACACTAGTGGCTTTGAACAATGGGCCTCATCTTCTCTATTTGCGATTCACGTCCAATGGTTTGTTTAAACTCAGAAGAGATGCGTAAGGCTTAATAGGATGTCATGCATTCCTTCCTCATGGGTCAATGCTTTGAACCTTGTGCCCCAATCAAAGTGTGGAGGTTTTGGTTTATGAAAGAATGAATCCACATAGCTACTAGTTGAAAACTTCTACCTTCTACCAATGAATGAAATTTTTTTGTTGTTTGAAGGTGGTGCTACAAATTTTCAAGTATACTGATGAAGGCTGTGGATTATTCAAAGAAAACATGTATGTCTCTCTAGGTGGTTTCTTAACTTCAGCTTGAATAACTTCAAGCTCTCCAAGTATCCTGTTTTGATCGATCTCATGAACCTCCCCTTCTATTTGTACTACTCCATCAGGGATGATGTTCAAGAGGATCTCATATCTTCTTACCTCAACATCCATGCTTCAGAGATTCTCTCCTATCAACTTGTGGAAGTTTTGGTTCTCATAGGCCCATAATTTAAAAGGTGCTAATTTCTCAAATGAACCACATTTATTTTCTATTTGAAGATGCCGCTATAGTTTTTCCAGCATTCTACTTGAGAACATGGATGATTCAAAGAAAATATACGTGTATCTTTAGATGGTTGTCAAATTTTACCGTGAGATGTCCTCTTTAGATCAAGCTACGAACCTCCCCTTCTATTTCGACCCATTCATCAATGATATTGTAACCTCATTTCGTCCACCTATGGCAACCAAACGTCAATGGGGGGTCTAGTTTGTTTGACATACAAGAACACCTAAAGGTAAATGCATAAAACATATCAAGTAAACAACTTCCAAAACTTATCAATATTGACTTTGGCCCTAATCTTTTCATGAACAAGAGCTAGATTTAAAAGAACTATGTGTTCTGATTCTTTTAACACTAGGACATAGGACTTGATATTTCCGCCTAAGGAAAACACCACAAAAGAGTAAACTTTTGGAGAAGAGAAGATTATTTCCAATCAATACCCTCCCAAAGAGCTAGGTATGAATGCTAGCAGCAAACGTTCGATTGGAAATAGGACAATAAAAGAAGAGCATAGCAAACCGAATTCTACAAACTAAGAGTTTTATGCGTAGAAACTACTAGCAAACAGAACTTGAAAGCTTGTTAAGATTAACACGAAAAAGCACACACAAATTTCTTTATCAAATGCCTTCCTCTGACGCGGAATGATGCTCTCTCTCTCTCTCTGTCTCTTTCTGTCCCTCTCTCCACTTTGATTTCTTTCGTACACACACTTTCTCTTTGTTTTGCGCGGACTTGTCAGATTAGAGATAGTGAGTGAAAGGAAGGTGGGAAGGCAGAAAAAGAAAGAAGAGATGTTTAAGACATACTAACAGAAGGAAAAAACGCCATGGATATATATATATATATATATATATATATATATATATATATATATATATATATATATATATATATATATATAGAGAGAGAGAGAGAGAGAGAGAGAGAGAGAGAGAGAGAGAGAAGAAGAAGAGAATCGAAGTGATAGGGAGATAGAGCATGTGCCTATATAGCCATGCTTCACGATGTATAGAGGTGGGACGGAAATTGCTATTACAGAACAACGGTTAGAGCTCTGGCTATGTAGTGCGATTCGATATTTCGTTGATTTTTGATGTTGTAGAAAATGAAGGTCTATGTTTACTATCGATACTAGGAAAGATTTGGACATGTGGAAGGCATAGGCTGTTCAACATTTTGATTATAGGGTTGTTTCAATGGATCTATGATGGTAGCCTTTTATCCAACGGCCTGGTAAATCCAAGCTTGAGTATTAGGAGACATTCTAAGAACTATCAGATTTCCACCAAGTTCAAGCTTGAGCAGAAAAATTCCGAGTTTTAATTAGGACTGAACATAGTACTTCAAGTTGAAGCTGAAGGAAGGCTTCTCCACACCACCACACTATTTAAAGGACATGAGTCAAAATAACTCTAGTTTTGAGCATATCTGAAACCCTTAAGCGGGAGCCTAGTGCATGTGTAATCAAGAGTGAAGCACGAACAATCTACAGAGGTATAAAGTGAACATGAAGTTCCAACGTGTTCTGCAAGAAAGCCCAATGGATCAGCCTCCATTAAAATGATCTCAACGCAGGTATAAATGTCGATTTCCACTAAGAACGTTGGATATTACAAACCAAATCCCTCGTGCATGAATGCATCTCTATGAAATAGCAGCATTTTTCGTTCATTTTTTTCTTCTTTCTTTTTGATTCCTCATCTTCGTCTCTGTCTTCTTCTGTTTGACTAATCCCATTCGCGCGTTGGACATGATAACTACTTCTTGAATAATCAAGTATCCATAATTCTACATGCTCACATTTACAAATTCGTCTCTTTCCTTTGAAACCATAGACAGGTTCCTCTTTTACGTAAGCTCAATTTTTCGATGAATGAGATCACGAAAAAAGAGTTCGCGGTGAAATTCTCAGTGAAATGTGATCAAGGACGTCCCTTCAAGGGACAAGGCTTCAAGTCCCTCTCTTGGTCCCTTTGGGATTAAACCTCTTGTCGTCATCTTTCCTAGGGAGAACATTCTCATTAAGCAAGAAGAACTTAGGAAGGTTTGCCTCATTGGACAAATGTTTTGTTTGAAGTCAGTTCTTGACTTCCTCCAAAAATGTTCTTGACTTCCTCCAAAAATGGTTATATAAGGAGTGGTTCCCCCATGGTCTAGTGGTTTCTAAGTACTGATTCCAACCAACCAACCATGTGTTAGTAATTTTTGAGAATGAGGAAATGGCCTTCCAAGCATTGCAACTTGGCACATGGTAGGTGTGGTATACTATATTATGCCTCTTCAATTGGTTCCTAGACCATACAAGAAAATATGGGGCATGGCAATTCTCCCAATTGAAAAAAAACGAGTATCCTCTCTTATGTGATGCTCTTAAATCAAAGCATCCCATAAGTGATGGCCCTAAAAAAAGGGGCAACATTGCATGAGCGATGCCCAATGTCACTTACACAAAAGTGCATAAAGAGCATCGCATATTAATGATGCTCCTAGCAATGTTGGCAAACTGCATGCAATGCTATAGCATCACTAATGCAATGATGAAGGAGAAACAAAAAACATACACATACACATACATGCAGACCCATACACACATATACACATTCACACACATACACATACATGCATACACACATACACATGCATGCACACATACACATGCATGCATACACATACACACACATATGCATACTTAAATAACATACACATACATATACACATAGATACACACACATACACATATACAGCCACACATATATAGACACATACACTTACATACACATACACACATATACATAGACATACATACACACATGCATATGCAGGCACACATGCACACACATACACATACATGCACACACATATAAACATACACATACAGATACACACACATACAAACACATACACATACACACATACACATACATGTGTACACATATACACATGCATACACTCATACACATGCATACACACATATCCATGCACTCACACATACACATGCATACACACATACACATACATTCTTACTGATGCCCAAATATACACATGCATACACACATGCACACAAAACATACATAGATACACACAAACATACACTCATATACACATACACACATATGCACACATGTACATACATGAAAATGCACACATGAAAATGCATCTACATACACACATACACATACATGCATACACTGAAACACACATACACATGCATATACACATGCACACACATACAAATACATGCATGCATACATACATACACATGCCTACTAACATACACAAGCATACATACATACACGTACACGCATACACATACAAACGTAGACATACACACATACACATACATGCATATACATACATCCACATACTTACACATGTACATAGTCATACACACATGCACACACATACACATACATTTATACACATACACATGCATACACACATACACATACACATACACATACACACACATACATAACAAACACAAGAATACACATACACACACATACATATGAACACATACATAGCACACATAGATACACATATACACCCAAACATACACAGACACACATACACTCACATACACACACACACCCATAGGCACACATATACATGCATGCACATACACACATGCACATGCATACAAACATGGACACACATACACATACATGCATACACATACACACATACACATCCATACACACACACACACATACAAATATCAAAGGGAGAGAGAGAGAGAGAGAGAGAGAGAGAGAGAGAGAGAGAGATTATATAGTTGAAGCTATAATCAACAAATATTCAGCGAAGAAGATTTCACACAGAGAAATCAGTGGAGAGAACTAAGAGAAATTGATACATAGATGGAGAGATTGGGATATTTCTATGCACAAAGAGAGAACCGATGGGATAGGCACTAGGAGATATGAAGTGCCCTTAGAGAGAGAGAGAGGGAGGGAGGGATGGAGGGGGGAGGGGGGAGAGAGAGAGAGAGAGAGAGAGAGAGAGAGAGAGAGAGAGAGAGAGAGAGAGAGAGAGAGAGAGAGAGAGAGAGACAGGAGAGAGAGAGAGGGGGGGAGGGAGGGATGGAGGTAGAGAGAGAGAGAGAGAGAGAGAGAGAGAGAGAGAGAGAGAGAGAGAGAGTCAAAGGGAGATGGAGAGGGAGAGAGAGAGAGAGAGAGAGAGAGAGAGAGAGAGAGAGAGAGAGAGAGAGAGAGAGAGAGAGAGAGAGAGAGAGAGAGAGAGAGAGAGAGAGAGAGAGTCAAAGGGAGATGGAGAGGGAGAGAGAGAGAGAGAGAGAGAGAGAGAGAGAGAGAGAGAGAGAGAGAGAGAGAGAGAGAGAGAGAGAGAGAGAGAGAGAGAGAGAGAGAGAGAGAGAGAGAGAGAGAAGAGAAAGGTAGATAGAGAGAGGTAGGTAGATAGAGAGAGAGAGAAACAAAGAGAGAGAGAGAGAGAAGAGAAAGGTAGATAGAGAGAGGTAGGTAGATAGAGAGAGAGAGAGAAACAAAGAGAGAGAGAGAGAGAAGAGAAAGGTAGATAGAGAGAGGTAGGTAGATAGAGAGAGAGAGAGAAAGGGGAGGGCTGGATTGGATTCGTTTTCTTTTTTTTTTGTTTTGTTGTTTATTGTGTTAGTTATTTATATTCTTTTGTTGTTTAGTTAATTACGTAGTAAAGTAAAGGAAAGTCAAACGAATGGCTTTAATCAAATTACGTAAGTAAATAATTAATAATCTAGCAATTAGTGTAAATAAATTAGAACTAACTAGGTAGATTGAAAGATGTAAATGACTAAAATAAAAATAGTAATTAAAATAAAAAGAAATTAGATGTAATTAAAAATATTTTAAGTGCTTAGAAGAATTTGAAGGAAATAAGAAAAATAGAATTGTGTAAATAATAATAAGTAAATGAAAATAGGATGTAAAGTAATTAGGAAAGTAGAAATAGGAAAAACATGTGTAAGTTAAAGAACCAAAAAAATATACTATAGAAAAAGAAATAAAAAGAAGGAAAATAAAAAGTCAAAATAAAATCAAAACAAAGTAAATATAAACAAATCAAAGCATAGTTTTTTTTGCGAAAGCATGTTTTCTTTTAATCATTACAAGTGTACTAAATGATTTCTTCCAATGATTTATTTTCATATATCAAAGTTTTTAAAGTGAAGCAAAGAGAACTTTTCTCCTCATAGTAGA
>CM035417.1:89667198-89922198 GCA_020310875.1 Ceratopteris richardii | reverse complement strand
GTTTTATGTGAAGTAAAATATATTGACAAACTATTGTGATGTTTTGGCCTCAAAGTTGGCAAACATAATGCCACTCCCATGGAAATAGGTCTATGGTTGACTTTATATATATATATATATATATATATATATATATATATATATATATATATATATATATATATATATATATATATATATATATATATATATATATATATATATATATATATAGAGAGAGAGAGAGAGAGAGAGAGAGAGAGAGAGAGAGAGAGAGATCCAAAGAGAGATAGAGAGGGAGAGAACTCAAAGACATACTTTCCACAATAGCTTGCACAACAATAGCTACAGCTAGAAATTCAATGAATGGGCCAAAGAGAATAACACATATGGAAAAGGAGTAGTTATTTTTTTTTAAAGAAGAAATTTCGCTCGGACCTAGTCTCCCCTACTAGAATTATTAAAAGAACATTTGAAAAGTGAATGGCCAAAGTGCCCTTGGGATTCACCATATCCTAGAATGTAGGCATACCATAACCCAAAGACACATCAACGGTGATGGTAAAAAATGGAAGCAGACCTATGATCAGAGTGGGACTAATGGTTTAGAGAAACTTATAAAGAAGGCTAATGAATACTTTATGGTTTCATGGGTGATCCACTCTCTTTTGGTCTTGGTTTTCTCAAGATGAAAATCCTATGGTTTGTAAAATGAGGAAACTCTAAGAATTACATATTCTTTTGCCTAAGAGAGCATTATATCAACCATCTTCCAGATGGTCATCGAATGGGTTTTTCTATCGACCATTCTTTGAAGTGGTCATCAAAGGGATTTTTCTATCAGCCATTCTTTCAAATCGTCATAGAAGTTGGCCGCACATCTTTCTTTCCCTATCATCCAAAGCACATATGTTTTGATGGCATTCCACAAGGCAAAAGACCATCAAATCGCTTCTCTAAGTAAATCCTGCTTCCTTTTCATTTATGAAGAACATTACTTGGTCTTTATGTAATTTTCCTCCACACAAAAAGGCCATTGTCACTAAATGGGTATACAAGCTAAAACATAAGCTTGATGGAATATTTGATAGGTATAAGGCTAGGCTAGTTGCCAAAGGTTATGCTCAAGAGACATGTATTTATTTTGATGAGAACTTTGCTCTGATGCCAAATGACCATTGTTCATAGAATTTGGGCACTTATAACTCATCAGAGTTGGAATGTACATTTGTTGGACATTAAAACTACGTTCTCGAATGGTACTTACATGAAGAAGTGTATGTATTTCAGCCCCGTGTTTTTGTATGAAGAAATCATGAAAACAAAGTGTGCAAGTTGAAAAAGGCATTATATGGCTTGAAGCAAGCACCACATGCTTGGTATGAAAAGATACATGCCTACTTCATTGCACATGGTTTTACAAACACTCCAAATGAGAGCACCTTATGTGTAAGCATGCAAATGATGTACTTCTGATCATTGTTGTATATGTTGATGACATGTTGCACATTAGTCCTAATGAGAGGCATATTGCTTAATTTAAGGCTGATTTGCATGCCTCTTTTGAGATGTCAAATTTGGGGCATTCGCATCATTATTTGGGTATTTAGTTTATGCAAGTTGATGGAGGAATAGTTTTGTGTGAAACAAAATATATTGACAAACTATTGCAATGTTTTGGCCTCGAAGATAGCAAACATAATGCCACTCCCATGGAAATAGGTCTATGGTTGAGTCTTGATGATGTTGGAGATGCATTTGATGTTGTTCTGGATTAGGATGTTATTGGATGCTTGATTTACTTGTGCATAACATGAATTGATCTTTAGTTTAATGTCTGTCAAGTGAACAATTTTATGCATTGTCCAAGTGTCAAGCATTGGTAGGCGGTTAAGCACATGTTCCATGATTTGAGTGGTACCTAACTACTTGGATCATTTTATCCCAAGTCGGCATTATTAAAGCAAGATTTACATGCTTTTTTTAATTCAGATTGGGTTGGATGCTATGAAACTATTGTGTCCACTAGTGCTTTTTGCTTCATGCTTGCTAGATCATGCATATCTTGGTTGCACAAGAAGTAGACTATTGTGGCCACTTCTAGTTGTGAGTTTTAGTATAGGGTAGCTTTCATAGTGATCGTTGACTGTGTGTAGCTCAAATGCCTTTTGATTGATTTGGGTTTTTATTAATCTTCTTCCAACACCATCTTCACTAAGAGTCAGAGCGCATTGATAATTGTGTGGAACCCTTTGTTCCATGCTTTGTTAAAGCACATTGAGGTCCACTATTATTTTGTCAAGGAAAGGTTTTGTGATGGAGAGATCAGTTTGGATTATGTGCCCACACGTGATAATGTTGGAAACCTTGTCATAGAGGCTTTACCTAGGGAGAAGTTTGAAGCTTTCTGAATCTTTGGGCTTAATTTCTTTTATGGGTTGATCTCTTTCCCCATAGTTTGGCACTTCCTTATACATGAGTGTGAGCTCCTTGTTCTGCATCACTCCAAGGCGATATTTGTTGATATATTTCAATAGTGATGTGTGTGAACACCCTTAGGACTATTGGGGTACTTTTTTCCCTCTTTCGTGGTTTTTCCCCTAGCTTATGTATATGCCTATATCCCTAATTGGTGACTTATCTTTGTACATTCACTTGGTAATACATTATATATTGTATTGTGCTCCAATATTTGTCTTCTTCCTTGTCCTTATCGTGTGTCTCTATAGACCTCAAACTCCAACAATGCTCCCCAAGGGGGTTGAATCCAACACCTCCTCGTTCCCATCATTGAGAGTTAACCACTATGCTACATGGGTTACTTGTTTTGGAGAGCACATGAACATATGCTTGTCTAATCTTGAGTCATTGAGTGTCACGGGAGCACTAGATAGTGCCCTCATACTAGACTAGAAAATATTTCAAAATTATGATTTTGATTACAGGATCACCCACATAGGGAAAATAATACAAGCATATGTTACTAATACAAGAATCCAACAACTCTGGATTGATGGATATCAATAACTTGAGTAGATAAAATACAAGAGATCCCACACCCTGGTACCATAAGTATGAAACAAGATAAGAACTCCCTTGAGGGGGATGCAATATGTGCAAGAAATAACTAGAGAAGATCCGATACTACCAGATTACAAGTGGACAACACTAGATGCCCGAGAACTAGGTTCATCAAGACTCGAATAAGGAATACAGTAAGAACTCGAACTAGAACTTTGAAAGTACTTACTTGATGATCATGACTCCTTAAGCTTGCAAGATTGGCATTGGCAAGAATGAGTATATATGTGGCCAACCCATCCTTATATAGGTTTTGAAGGGCTATTCATCAATGGTAGTTACAAGTTGATGATGTCATTGATGATGTCATCAATTCAAAGCATGACTTCTAGATATCAAAATCAAGTCAATCTTAGGGTTTTGACACATTCTAGAAACAATGGAAGCATTAGTTTCTCCAAAATCTAAACTAATCATGCGATATAGAAGGTCACATGAAATTTGAAGTTTAGGATGGTTTCCTTTTTTCATGACATCACCTCCCCTTCACGTGAAAAGCTCCATGAGGAACGGTTATGTAACTATGAGATCTTCTAGAACTTGAATTTTGATAGCTTTTGGTCTTTTAGAGTTCTTGATATGCGATATTGAAACACAATGATGATGGATACCCATGATGAAACTTGAAAGGGTTTGTAGGATATCTAGGTGCAAAAGGATGATTCTCATGGTGGGATGTATTTCTCCTTTGGCTTTGATGATGATCCTTTTCATGTGAGATGGTGATTGTGGAAGTCCTAATTCCAACTTGTTTTTCTTCTTAGGACATTTGAATACCATGAATCATGGTCCCCACAATAAAAGCATAGTCCATTATCCTTCCAATGTTTTGTTTCGTTTGGTGTAAGCTGTGTGAACCTAATGTTATCCAATTGCATGGTTTGTGGTTGAGTTTCTTCCAACATATGTTGTTGTGGATTAGAGGTAAAATTGTATTCACCATCTCTAGTAGACGTTTTCCTTTCTTGCTTTATCTCAAACAACCTATTATCACACTCAATTGCTTAATTCAGGAATTCATTCAAAGTGTTAACCTTGACCATCATCTCAGACTTGATGTTGACTAACTTTTAAGTGCAGAAAAAAACTTCCTCACAAATAATCTCCATAAGGCTTGATTTGATGAAGGTATTCTTGCCAGAATGTTAGGGGAGCATTAGATTGTGACCTCTGATTAGACTAGACAGAATTTGAAAATTACACTTTTGATCACAAGATCGTCCATATAGGGAAAATAATACAAGAATCTGTAACCGGTACAAGAAGTCCCACAACTTCGGATTGATAGGTATGGATAACTGGACTAGACAGAATACAAGAGATCCCACAATGTGGGATGCTAGGTATGGCACAAGATATCTAAATTACAAGAACTACCTTGGGGGACATGGACTAGAAACAAGAAATAAATGGACAAGATCTTGTACTACCAGATTACAAGGGGACAAGTCTAGATGCCCCAGAACTAGGTTAATCAAGACTAGATCAAGGAACATGACAAGAAATAGAATTGGAACTTTTAAAGTCCTAACTTGGTGATCATGAGTCCATGAGCTCCCAAGTTTGGCATTTTCAAGAATGATTATCTATGTGCCCAACCCCTCCTTATGTAGGTTTTCAAGGGTGGTTCATCACTTGCGGTTATGAATTGATTTTGGCATGTTCCAAACACAATGGAAGCATTAGTTTCTCCGTATTTTGAACCAATCATGAGATGTAGAAGGTCAAATGCAATTAGATGTTCGACCTTTGATCAACCTTTATTTGAAATAGACCAAAGAAAACTCTAAATGAACCTTTTCCAAATTAGAACACGTTTCTGAAAGACATAGCTTAATTTCTTTGAAGTTCTCAAATATGTGACCAATTCTTAATTCTTTTCTCTTTAAAATTGTTTTGGAATCTTATAGAGAAATTTTGGAAATCTTCTTTATCCATTGTAGTTTTGTGATAAGAAATTTGCTTTAAGAAAAATTAGATGGATGAGTCAATGTGGACCTAGCATCTTTGAAGAATAAATGGTTTCTCCACAACCATATATCTATGATGTAAAATTCAGTTACTATTTCAATTGGCTAATCATGAACTTTACTAAAAGGAGTCAGATACTCTATTTGAGTCAAGTCCAAAAGTTTTGGAAAGGGGCATGTGATGCTAGTGGAAGTCAAAGCCGATGTGTACTTTCACAAGAAGAAAGGGTAGTGGCTCATGAGTCAAGGAAACTAAGGAAACATGAGTTACATTATACAACACATGAATTGGAAATGCTTGAAGTTTTTAGTGCTCTCAAACATTGGAGAAATGTATTGCTTGGAGTAAAGTTTGAATTAAGAACAGATCATCAAAGCCTTAAATATATCGTTACTCAACATTTACTTAAGAATAGATAAAAATGATGAATCGAATTACTAAGTGAATATGATTTTTATATTAAATACTTAGCAAGAAAAGAAAATAAAGTGGATGATGCTTTGAGTCTTCAACCTTTATGAAAATCAATTTCTATTTATCTTTTGATTTTGATATTTTAAAGAAATTAAAAGAAGATTTGTATTATGCATAAATCTAGAATATTTTATATGTAAATCCGGATTATATGTTTTGACAAAAAATTCCTTTGAAAAATAATTTTTTGTATTGTAATTTTTGTTTGTGTATTTATTCAAAATATATTTTGAAAGAAAAGGTTCTTTATGTTGTCATGATGCACCTTTCTCTGCACACCCTCATTTTTCTAGCACTTATGCTAAAGTGAAAGTTTCATATTATTGGCCGTGTATGAAACATGAGATTACAAGGCATGTGAAAGAATGCCTAAAATCTCAACAATTGAAGGGTGAATTTAAGAGGGGTCTTGGTATGTTACATCCATTAGATGTGCTTGATAAAAAATGGGAATTCATCTCTATGGATTTCCTAACAAAGTTTCCTGTGACTAGAAATGTACATGATACCATTTTTGTTGTTGTGCACCATCTTATGAAGATGGCACATTTTCTTCCCATTAGGAAAATTCATACTAACTATGCATGTTGATAAAATTTTCATAAAAGAAATTTTCAAATTACATGGTAATACCCAAAAGTACAATTTTTGATAGTGATGCAAGGTTTATGTCTACTTTTTGGAAAGCAGCACTTTAGTCCATATGAACAAAACCGTGCATGTGAATTACATTTCATCCTCAAACTGATGATGAGACAAAGAGGGTTAGCCCGGTGCTTGAGGATATATTACATACATATATAAAAGATAAACAAAACAATCTGATTTATTATTTGCCTCTGGTTGAGTATCCATATAATAGTACATGGAATTCTTCTATTACGATGATACCTTTTGAAGAGGTTTAGATATCTAAACAGATGCTTGAAAAAAATGATTTGGAGCTAAAAGAAAGGTCAAAAAGAACATAAAAAAGATGCACATAAATGTCAAAAGTTATATCGTGATCTCAAAAAGCGACCTTTGAAGTTTAGAACAAATGATCTAGCTTTTTTGAAAGTGAAACCTTCTAAATCAAATCTGGTTGTAGGAGGTGTCGGGATGAAATCCCGTAGGGAGTGTGCACTGATTTTTTTTCAAAAGTTCATAAATTTATGAGTTTTGTGTGATATTTTGAGTGAAAGAGGAGTATATTTCATGCATATTTTGGCCGAATTAATTGATTGTGCGATGCGAAAGCAAGTTTGAGATGTATGTGAGAACCGTGTATATAAACATCAGACATCAGAGACGCAAAAACCTAGGTTTGACCCTTCAAAACCCCTGAAAACCTGAGTTTACCCCTTGAAAACCGGACTTGAACCCTTGGAAACCCTTGGAGTTTAAGTCGAATTTGTAAATAAACTCATGAATTGGCAAGTTTAAGATAATTGTGAGCAAACGCTAAATTTTCCCAGCCAAAAATCCTAGGTCGGACCCCTGGAAATAGCGGTTTTTGTAGGCCAAACCCTAAAAACCCATTAAATTGCGAATATCCATTGTGAAATCAAAACCATAGTCTTATGGAAAAATTATAATACCGCCGAAATTAGAAAGTTCGTTGAGGAGGTTAGAACGTTCTAGAAGGAAGTCCTAGGGGGGGCCTATAAATACGTGCATATGCATTTGTTTCTTCCTCATCCCGTGGACTGCCCTGTGGAACGTCTTTCCAGGTTTATGCGGTTTCTGAATATCTGAAGTAAAGAGAAGGGAGGCTACTGCTGAGGGTACCTGAAATAAAGAGCGGATCGAAGACCTGAAGAGAAGCTTGGACGGCGAAGACCGAAGCGGAATCCCGTGGGCGATTTCTCGCACTGTAGCGAGGGATCTAGAGTAGATACTAGCCGGCCCACACTGTAGCGGCAGCTTTTCATATTGTATCATTGCACCGCACTGTAGCGGCTTTTATTGTACCGTCGGCCCGCACTGTAGCGGCCTGTATTGTATCATTCATTTTTATTGGTAGACTTCATTTCATTTCTGTGGTATCGTTGAGCTTCCTTTGCGTTCTGTGTATCACTGCGGTACCCCATCGTCTCTTTCCGACACCCACGGTCCCACGTCACGACACTGCCGAGGGGCGAGGGACCCTACGAGGATCGCGCACGCTCCGGAGAGCACAGGCAAGGCGCCCAGCGCGCAGACGCCGCTCGCAGGACAGCGGGAACGGCGCACCAGAGCGGGGCCTGATCCAACCCCACGCGCCGGCTTCCCGCCACGACCTCCTTCTTCCCGACACCTAAACCCGACGTGAAGCGAGGTGGTTGCCCGGTGATCCTCATCGCGTCACCTACTCCTTGAGAAGACAGACAAGAACCTCGGCATCGGACAGAGATTTCAGGTACTAGCATTTCAAGTTATTTGAATTTTGCATTGTTTCACACACACATTGAACAGAAAGACTGTTTTGCTGCTTGAGTTTGAGCATCTACACTTTGCATTAGTATAGTCCATATGTGTGAGTTTTTTTTCCCGCTTAGACTAGGGATTTGCTGATTTTCTAGTTTAGAGAGAACGTTAGAAATTGAAAAGGGGAAAATACATTGAAGTTTCCGAGATTTAAGGAAAGAAGAGATACACCTGACTTTGGCCTAGGCAAATGAGAGTGATTAGACTTACCTTTACCTCCTGGCTCGCGACTCATTGAGCTTCTCTGATCTTTGCTCTGAGCTTAGAGAGATAATTGAACCACTTACGCTGGACCTTGTGTTACGTTCTAGGACAGAGCAGAGAAGAGAGATGGAGGATATATTCAAGGAAATGGTAATAGAGAAACAGGGGGCTCGCGTAGTCCAAGCGGTATTGAGAGAAAAAGGGAAGTTTACAGGCTTGAACGTAACCGAGTACCTAGATGTTTTTGAAGAACAGGCACGGATTTATGGTCTACCCGAGGATGTCTTTACACATTACTTTACACGGGTAGTATCAGGATTTATTTTAGCCCCTATCACAACACATATAGCAAATCCTTGGGCCGAATTCAGAAAAGAATTGCATAAACTGTTTTATTTAGAAGACTTTTCCCAACACAGTAGAGAAGGGTTCTTGCGATGGATAAGCTCTCCGAAGCCCACTGCATCCCTCACTCAACTTTTGAATGAGTTCTTGAGAAGATATGAACAACTTCCACAGGCCGATTTAGATGCTTTAAGACCTGACCTAGTTATATCTTTCCTTAGGATCTTAAGTCTTGAAGACAGGACTGAGGTCGAAAGGAGGATTGAAGAGCCTGGGAAGAGATTTGGATTGACTGAAGATTGGGGTGTAGTGAGGAGAGAGGTAGAAGCGGTTGCCCAAATGAGACAACGCCAGGCGGTGTTATACGATAGACCTGCAGCGGTAACACCACAACCGCCTAGGGAAGCTCCACTTCCGGCAATTCCGAATGTGCCTGCAGCGTCAGCTTTTGCTAATGTTGCATCCACTTCGCGATCGCCAATCGAGCTACAGGTTGAGATTCTCAGTCGATAGATAGAGAATCTTATTATGATGCAAGCGTCTATGTCAAAAGAGATGGTGAGTATCCATAATAAAGTTAATTCTATGGGATATCATGATCCCACTCCTCCTCAGGCGAATATGAGTTATGCAGATACATTACAGAGAGGCACTATGCCCATTCCAAATATGCAAGGCTATGTGATGCCACAACCTGCACCTCCAGTGCAGCCTGTTGCCCAACAGATACCTACACCACCAGTGCAAACCACATTTCAAAGAAACACTAGACCTTTTGAGAGACGAGCGACTGGTGGGTTTGGAGGGGCTAAGAGATGCATATGGTGCGATGCACAAGATCATTTTTCATATGTGTGTGAAGAGCTTAAGCTAGCAAAAGAGCATCAATTGGTGATAGATATCGATAAGAAGTTGTGTGACTTCAGGACCCGCCTTCCTCTACATGTGAATTGGGGAAAGGGGGGAATGAAGAAGTTTTATGAAGATTTATCTGGCAATAATGCAAGTACATCAGCTGCACGATTAGAACCTGTTGAGGAGGAAGATGAAAAAGTGCCTAGACCTCGACCCCAAAGAAATTATTCCATTGAGGCTTTAGTGAGAGCTAGGGATGCGATCATGCAGAAGACTGCCTGGAAGTCTCCTGTTGAAGAATCCTCGGTCTATTCGCACATAGCCAATGTGGAGGAAAAGAGGAAAAGGGATGAGAGTCAGGAAGAGACTGAGCCAGAAAGAAGAGTGACCAGAAAGCAAAGCCAAGAGGCCGAAGAAAAGGCTAAAGAACCAGAAAAGAAAGTACAATTCAAAGAGCCTGTTGTTTCAAAGGAAGAGGCAAAGAGGAAAGAGATAAGAGAGGGAAAGAGGCCGGCTGGGCCAACTAAGATTCAAGAACTGACTAAAGAAAAAGAGAAAGAACCTGAACCGGTTCAAAAGAAAGATGAAATTCAAGAAAGTATTCAAGAGGCTGACAAAGAAAAGAAGAAGAAAAAGAAGAGAACTCCAAAGGCTGTATTAATTTCTGAGTTGGAAAAGAAAAATGATGCAAGAGAGATATTAAGTGATATTTTACTGAAGAGCCAAGTGACCATGTCCTTGGAGCAGGTCTTCTCCATAGCGAAGCCTGAGTTTAAGGACAGTTTTATAAAGCTGGTTAAGAGAAAGAGGTTTCCACTACCTGAAGATGTAGAGATGGAAGAAGCAACTAAAGATATCCATGTGACAAATGAGGCAGCTACATTGAGTGATACATCTGATGATGATGATGATGAGGTTGCCAAGTGTCATAAAAATTCTCTGGGTCCTATAATACCTGATGATGAAATGAGGAAGACAGAAAGTGAGTTTAGCACGACCTTTTGGGCAAGAGGAACTCCAGAGATAAAGGTGAAGTTAGGGAGCAACGAGGAGTCATCTTTTGCTCTGGCCTTGATTGACTCAGGGTCAGAGATAAATGTGATTTCTAAGAAGCTCTATGATAAGTTTAGGTGGCCGATTGATAAAGATCATGGATGGAGGATGAGGACAGCGGATAATGGTTCAGGAGCACTGCTTGGGGCATGCGCCTTTGTGCCTGTGACCATAGGTGGGATTTCTGAGGAATTTCACTTCTTTGTCCAGGACCATTGTTCATATGACGCTATCCTTGGGCAGCCCTTTATAGCTGAGGTAAGAATGGAGACTAAGGCCATGGATGATGGATCTGCCTATGCACGAATCCGTTCTAGATCTGGTCTTCATTCTCTGCAAGTGATGATTGTGTGTCCAAATCACTCCAGGAATAGAAAGAATATAAGAAAGAAACCTATTAATTCACATGATCATGATGAGTGTATGCCTGTTGGAGAATATGGAGCTTCTGTTGATCAAAATTTCTGTTAGGATCCACTGTTGAGCGAGACAACAGTGGGAGTTGGTTTGATGTCTCGCATGACTTTGTACATACTTTTGAAAGTTTTTCCGTTTATTCATCTGCATTCAAGTTGCTATGTTTACAGAAAGAGAATGTTTCAAATAAATTCAGAAAAGTTCATGAGAGATACTATAAGGATTTAGGAATGATGTTACCTGATGAGAAGATTGAAGAAGTGATCTAGTTAGAGAGAAGTTCGACTACTCTGGAAGAGCTTGAGAAGGCATTTGAGAGAAATGAGAAATCAGAAATGATTATGCTCAGCTCTATCCAAGAGTATGAGATGATTAAGGAGTTTATGAGAGAGCATGAAGTAAATGTAAATACAAAGTATAAGACTGTGGATAAGAAAGTAAAGCCTATAGCTCAGCCATTGCCAGAAGATAGTCATGAAAAGTATCTACGAGTGTCAGGTGACCCTATGTTAAGACGACGAGAGCTCATAGGGCACCATTTTACTGATGAGACTATTAAAGAGATCAAGTTTGGAGAGAAACCATTCCTGAGAGAAGAAGAGAAAAAGAAATTTATTGAAGTCATCAAGAAACACGAAAAAGCGTTTGCACTTTTCCCACATGAGATAGGTTGTGCAGACCCGAAACAAGTACCTCCCATGATTATCTTTACAGTGCCACATATACCATGGAATATCCGGCCTATACCAGTCCCAAAGGCTCACTTACCTGAGCTGATGAGGCTGCTGAAGGAAAAGATTTCCATGCGGATATTGGAACCCTCCTCGGCTCCATATTCGAATAGGTGGTTTACTGTGCCAAAGAAAAATGGGAAGCTTCGTTTCATTCAAGATCTGCAACCTGTGAATAAAGTCACAATTAGAAATGTAGGGACAGGACCCATAGTGGATGAGTTTGCTGAGGCGTTTGCTGGGCATTCCATATACTCTATGGGAGACCTGTATTCAGGTTATGACCAGTTTCAGTTGGCTATGGAGAGTAGAGACATTACGACCATGAGGACTCCACTGGGCCTTGTACGCATGTGTACTTTGCCGCAGGGAGCGACGAATTCTGTGGCTCATATGATGAATGCCATGAATCTGGTTTTACGAGACTTTATACCATCTGTGACTATGCCATTCATTGATGATGTTTCGATAAAGGGATGTGAGGAAAGAGTGAAAGATGTGAGTTTAGATGCCTCAGGATGTAGAAAGTTTGTGAGAGATCATATTGCTGATTGTGAGAAGATCTTTGAGAGGTTTGAAGATGTGGGGCTAACACTTTCTTTAGAGAAATCGGTTTTTGGTGTTGATGAGGTCCTCATTGTAGGACATCTGTGTGGACATTATGGCTGCAAGCCATACCCGCAGAAAGTTGAGGCCATTAGCAGGATCTCTGAGGTATGTCGTAATGTCAGTGAGGTGAGAAGGTTTCTAGGAGCCTGTGTATTCTATGTGATATGGATTCCTCACTTTGCTCACGTTGCGAACCCCTTATATGATCTGCTGAGAAAGAGAAGAAAGTTTGTATGGACAGAGAAACAGTCGAGAGCTATGCGTAAACTGAAGCAGCTGCTAATTGAAGCCCCAATTCTGAAGCATGTTGATTATTCAGGTCAGAGACCTATCATTTTGACCGTTGATACCAGTCCTATTGGTATAGGCTGGGTCATAGGGCAAGATGATGATGAGGGGCAAAGATATGCAGTGCGCTTTGGTGCTAAGATCCTACATGATACCCAAAGAAAATATCCTCAGATTAAGAGAGAGTTATGGGGATTAGTGACTGCTTTAAAGAGCGATAAAAAGTATTTCATTGGGGCAAATGTGATAGTTGAGACTGACTGTCTTCCACTGATTGGTATGATTGCAAATTTTTCATCTCCGGACATTGCTATGCTTAGATGGATCTCTTATATAAAGTTTATAAATCCTGCATTTGTACACATAGCTGGGAAGTCGAATACAGTGGCTGATATGCTTTCAAGAGCGAAATTTGATGATGAGTCTGATGATGATGATGAGGTAGAAAAGGATATACATATGATAAGATACGATCCATTGGTGTATGTATATGAGCGGTTCCGAGAGAATGAGTATGATGGTGAGTGGAGAGATATAGGGAGATATCTGAGTACTCTGAAACCTTCCCCAGGCTGGTCCACAAATAAGTATAGATCCATCAGGAAAAAGTCTTACAACTTTTTCTTGAAGGATGGGCTTATTTGGC
This sequence comes from Ceratopteris richardii, assembly GCA_020310875.1. Taxonomy (NCBI): domain Eukaryota; kingdom Viridiplantae; phylum Streptophyta; class Polypodiopsida; order Polypodiales; family Pteridaceae; genus Ceratopteris; species Ceratopteris richardii. The sequence continues at coordinate 89,909,097 of CM035417.1, read as the reverse complement.
GACACGCTAAAGGCAAGGTGAAGAGTCCACAGAGAGTATTGAGTTCGAGGAGTCTTCAGAGCAAAGTTATGAGAGAGATGCATGAGACCTTATGGGCAGGTCACAAAGGATTTTATGCTACATATGAGAAGATTAGGGAAGCTTACTGGTGGCCAGGGATTTATGTAAGTGTGAGAGGTTTTGTAGACACTTGTGCTACATGCCAGGTGCATTCATCAGTTAGGCACAGAGACCCGTTACATCCGACTTACCCTCCTTGTATTCATTACAAGTGGGTGGTCGACCTTGTAACCATGCCCAAAGGGATAGATAAGATGAGATACATTGTACTTGCCAGAGAGGACTTGACCAACCATGTGGAAGGTCGAGCTCTTCGTACAAAGACTAATTATAATGTATGCAAATTCCTTTTAGAAGAAGTGATCTCGAGATTCGGATACGTTGAGAAAGTGGTTGCGGACAGGGGAGAGTTGGATGCGAGAGAAGCAAAAGAGTTCTTTGATCGTCATGGAATTCGATTGTCTCTCACCACTGCCTATAACCCAGAAGCAAATGGAAAGATCGAGAGAGGTCACCCTTCCATTGTGAAGGCGATCTCTAAGGCTTGCAGCGATGACATCAAGCAGTGGCCTAGGTTTCTTCCATTCGCGTTATGGGCTGATAGGATGACTTACACTCGGTCCACAGGTTTCATGCCTGCTGAATTGATGTATTGTCAGAAGCCAATCTTCCCCATCCAGACTCAGATAGTGACATGGTTGACGCTCCCATGGAATGATGGTATGACGAGAGAAGAGTTATTATCATTGAGAATAAAGCAGTTAGAACAAGGAAATGAAAAGTTGAAAGAAGCAGTCCAAAAGTTAAAGGAGTCAAGGCTAAAGAATAAGATCTATTTTGACAAAACCCATCGACTGAGACCACGTAGGATTGAGATAGACGATTGGGTATTGGTGTACGATAGTACATTCGATACTCAATACGATGCTAGGAAGAAATTGACCAAACGATGGTTTGGGCCGTATGTGGTTACGTCTGTGTTTGAAAATGGTACGTATGCACTTCGTGAGTTAGACAGTACTCCTTTGAGATCTTTGATTGCAGGAAAGAGGATAAAATTATTCAAGAAAAGAAATGAAGCGGATTATGAGATTGAGCAAGAACTTTTGGAGGGAACTGATGACACTGAGGTTGATGCTGATGAAGAATGATAGACCATGAAGATAAAGAAAAGCTGGATCAAAATGAAGAAAAATGACCAGGTGAAACGTTTCTGATTTGAGATTTGTTTTCTTTCTCATAGAGCATCTGCATTGCATTGATGTGCATAATAGAGATATGTATAAGTTTATGAAAATCATGTAGAATAAAGATAACAAAGATCTATTATGGGTTTGCATGAAGCATGAATGACTAGGAAATGATATGAATAGGATCAGTTAGTGGACTAGAGACTTTTGGGAGTGAAAGCTTGGGAATGTGATGGCATGCTTAGACCGAGTGCATGTATATGCTGATTGATTTGAACACTTAGTGAAGTGGGAAACTTTGGATCTTACTATTTGTTTCTTATGAGATCTTACCTCCATATGGATCATGATTTATAAAGAAACATTCATACTCTTGCCAGCTTATATGTGCGTGTATGTTGTTGGTGTGCTACGATGGGCTAGTAGGCAGGTGGAACCACCTTGGTCGGGTGATCAAGGCCACGAGCCGTAGCTAGTTTCGTCGTAGGCCTGACCTATCTATTGTCATGCGCCTGTATGGGTCGGTAGGCAGGTGGAGTCACTCTGACGGGTGGTGAGAGCCACGAGCTGACGTCGATTTCATGCAGGGCTGACGTTGTGTATGTCGTGCGCTATGACGGGTTGGCAGACAGGTGGAATAAACTTGGCCGGGCGGACAAGTCCATGAGTCGCACCCGATTTCGACATAGGCCGATTTGTGAAAATAAAAGATAAAAAGAAATGCTGAGCTGAGATGAAGAGGAAAAGAAAAAGAAAAAGAAAAATGAAAAAGAAAAAGAAAAAGAAAAAGAAAGAAAGATCTAATGGAGAGTTGGACAAGTAGGAGATAAATAGTGGGGATCAAGGTATATTCTACAAACTGAGTTAGTAGAAACATATGTATATGCTAGTACTTAGAATGAGCAGTTGGATATGAACTAGTTGAACAAACAAAAGATCTAGAAAGCCGACAGTTTATTCATGTGATTACTTGTCAGATTGCAGACGCAGAAACATAATAATGATGTTTGTGAAGCTTGAATCTACCTAATTTTCTAAAATTCATACTAATCTTTATAAAAGATTGCATGACTGCATGAGATCATGATTTAAGAAAGGCGTAAAAAGTATAAAGAGATTTCAAAAAGAACCCTGATACTCTTCTGTTGGATCTTGCAGGTTGGCCCATCGGGACGATGTGCAGGTTTAGCGGGGGCGAAATGTCGGGATGAAATCCCGCAGGGAGTGTGCACTGATTTTTTTTCAAAAGTTCATAAATTTATGAGTTCTGTGTGATATTTTGAGTGAAAGAGGAGTATATTTCATGCATATTTTGGCCGAATTAATTGATTGTGCGATGCGAAAGCAAGTTTGAGATGTATGTGAGAACCGTGTATATAAACATCAGACATCGGAGACGCAAAAACCTAGGTTTGACCCTTCAAAACCCCTGAAAACCTGAGTTTACCCCTTGAAAACCGGACTTGAACCCTTGGAAACCCTTGGAGTTTAAGTCGAATTTGTAAATAAACTCATGAATTGGCAAGTTTAAGATAATTGTGAGCAAACGCTAAATTTTCCCGGCCAAGAATCCTAGGTCAGACCCCTGGAAATAGCGGTTTTTGTAGGCCAAACCCTAAAAACCCATTAAATTGCGAATATCTAGTGTGAAATCAAAACCATAGTCTTATGGAAAAATTAAAATACCGCCGAAATTAGAAAGTTCGTTGAGGAGGTTAGAACGTTCTAGAAGGAAGTCCTAGGGGGGGCCTATAAATACGTGCATATGCATTTGTTTCTTCCTCATCCCGTGGACTGCCCTGTGGAACGTCTTTCCAGGTTTATGCGGTTTCTGAATATCTGAAGTAAAGAGAAGGGAGGCTACTGCTGAGGGTACCTGAAATAAAGAGCGGATCGAAGACCTGAAGAGAAGCTTGGACGGCGAAGACTGAAGTGGAATCCCGTGGGCGATTTCTCGCACTGTAGCGAGGGATCTAGAGTAGATACTAGCCGGCCCACACTGTAGCCGCGGCTTTTCATATTGTATCATTGCACCGCACTGTAGCGGCTTTTATTGTACCGTCGGCCCGCACTGTAGCGGCCTGTATTGTATCATTCATTTTTATTGGTAGACTTCATTTCATTTCTGTGGTATCGTTGAGCTTCCTTTGCGTTCCGTGTATCACTGTGGTACCCCATCGTCTCTTTCCGACGCCCACGGTCCCACGTCACGACACTGCCGAGGGGCGAGGGACCCTACGAGGATCGCGCACGCTCCGGAGAGCACAGGCGAGGCGCCCAGCGCGCAGACGCCGCTCGCAGGACAGCGGGAACGGCGCACCAGAGCGGGGCCTGATCCAACCCCACGCGCCGGCTTCCCGCCACGACCTCCTTCTTCCCGACAAGGGGATCAACAATTGTTTCCACATTATACTCTTCCTTTTAAAATCTTAAAGAAACTTGCTTCTGTTGCATATTTACTTGATCTCTGTAACACCTTGAAAATTCATCTAGTGTTCCATGTCGGATTACTCAAATAGTATGTTCCTAATGTTGAGCATGTTTTGCATGACAAATCTAAGTTGAAGGAAGATGCCACTTTTGAGCTTGAACCATAAGCAGTCATCGATAGAAGAACTCAAAATCTTAGGAATCGTGAAATAGTTGAGATTTTACTTAAGTGGTTTTCATATCATATTGAAGATTCAACATGGGTTGGTTTAGAAGAGTTTATGGAATATTACCCAAGAGAATAGAAGCTTTTTTGGAGATAAAGTATCTCTAACATGATTATGCTGCTCAAAAATGTTGAAGTTAGATGTCTACGGAAGCATGCGAACAACACAACGAAGAAGAAGAAGCTTGGAGCACAACATAGAATACTGAATGTATTACTACTAGAATGTACAAAAATAAGTAACCCATTAAGGCTATAGGTGTATATACAAGCAAGGCAAAAACCTCCTAAAGAGGCAAAAAAGTGCCTTGGTGGTCCTAGTGTGTTCACACATGTCACTACCTAGATATAGCAACAATCCCCCCCTAGGAGTGATGTAGTGAAAAGGAGCGTGCACTCATTTATAAGGAAGTGCCAAGCTATTTGGGATCAATCCACAAAAGGAAGTAAGCCCAAAGCTTTGTAGAAAGCTTCAAACTTCATCCTACGCAGACCGTTCATGAAAAGCTCTGCAATGTTCTCTTGCATGGGCACATATACCAAGCTGATCTCTCCAGCAGAGAACCTCTCCTTGACATAATGATAATGCACCTCAATGTGCTTAGTGCAAGCATGGAACACAGGGTTCCTTGCAACTGCCAATGCGCTATGACTGTCAATGAAGATGGTGGTGGCTAAAGACTAACCAACACCCAAATCAATGATAAGGCATCTAAGCCACACACACTCAACATTCACTCTGAAAGCTGCCCTATACTGAGCCTCACAACTAGAAGTGGCCACAAAGGGCTGTTTCGTGCTCAGCCAAGATATGCATGAGGTACCAAGCATGAAGAAAAAACCACTAGTGGACACATGAGTGCGATAGCAACCAGCCCAATGAGAGTCACAAAAAGCATGAAAATTTGGCGGTAGTGATCCCCGCTTGGGATAAAACAATCCAAGTAGTTGGGTACTACTTAAGATATGAAAGATGTGCTTAACCACCTGCCAATGATTGAGACCTGGGCAATGCATAAACCTACTGATGGAGAGTGTTAATCTCCAAAAGAACAAGCTACTCTTGAAGTTAGAGCACCTCTATATCAAGAGTAACTCAAAACCTTTACCATTTTAGAGGATCAATGATCAATTATCAAAATTTTGAACAAACTGTGAAGAAGGTGACTACACAGAAAGTATGTTGCGCATAACTCACTCATTAACTTATCAAATGTGTAGAGTTTTTGATAAAACTTTGCACAAGGTGTTGTCTATCGTTTGCACACCTCCTCCAAGTTAAATCATTTCAAAAAGTTAGTAGATCATGAGAAACGATCTTTACAGTCGAATTCGACACCCAAAACTTCTAAAGCTTGGTTCTCTCAAACTCGAACCCGTTTATGCAAATTCTTTTAGCCATAGATGGCTTACCTTCCAACTTAAATTTTGACTCCTCATTTGTGCAAAACTTTACACTGTGCACTGAGAAATGATCAATTCTTTGACGATCCAGATTGCGCCTGTTTCAGAAGACACTCAACACTTCTTCACATATGAATGCTCCTACTCATAATTCTCACAGGCTGTTTACAATTAGACTTTCAAACTTTAACCATAGACTCTTTAACTATGGAGGTAGACACCTACAAAAGGATTCTTGAAATGATCGACCAAAGAAAGAGAACTCTCAGAAATATCGGGCGCAACTTTTCTTCATTTCTGGAAAACTTTACATTTGAGTGATGAGAGAAATCTTACTCACTTCTAAAGTTTCTAATGATTGATACAACTTCTAATTTCTCTATTCACATGCTCTCTCATATTTGCCCCGACATTTTCCTTGTATATATAGGCAAATATTTACAAGTTCTTCACCATATAAAAGTATAAGTGAAGTAACTCTAAATTAATGTACATATGTATACATTTCTTCATTCTCTGAACATATACTTTCTTCATGCTTCCTGACTTGATCTTTTCTTCACTCCTTGACTTCAATACTTCATCAAAACTTCAATTGTTGATTGCCTTGCACCAATAGCTCCCCCTCAATCATCAATTGAGGTTTTCTCTAACTTCTTTATACCTACCATGTCTTTGAATCTTTGTAGCTTTGGTCCATCCAAAGCTACAGAATGAATGCCTTTAGGCTTTGAATGCCTTTCTTTAGGCTTTGAATGCCTTTCTCATCTCTACCTGTAAGAATTATATCATCAACATATATGCACATGTAAATGAACCCATCATCACTTGCTTTAACAAGCAAGCTACTATCTGCTTTAGATACTTGAAAACCAAGTTCTTTCAAGAACTTCACAAGTCTATAATTTCATGCCCTTGGGGCCTACTTCAGACCATACAAAGCTCTCTTGAGCTTACATACATAATCTGGATACCTTTCATCTCTGAATCCTTGTGGTTGCTCCATGAAAACATCATCTGAAATATAACCATTTAAAAAAGCATTCTTCACATCTAGTTGACATAATTTCCAGCCTTTACATGTAGCAATAGCTATGAGTGTCTTGATGGTTGTCATCTTTGCCACAGGACTATAAGTCTCATCATAATCTATACCATATGTCTGAGCAAACCCTTTCACAACAAGTCTAGCTTTATACCTAGACACACTTCCATCTGCAAACCTCTTTGTCTCGTAGACCCATTTGCATCCAATGATCTTCTGACTATTTGGTTTAGGAACCAAATCCCATGTCTGATTCTCCATCAATGCATCATACTCTTCCTGCATAGCTTTCTCTCAATTTTCCTTACCTTTTGCTTCTTCATATGTAGAAGGGTCTTCATCTGCCTTTACCATATAAGCATAATCTTTGGTAGCCAAAAAAGAAGTTTCATAGCTATACCTTGTAGGTTGCCATTTGTGTCTTGATGACCTTCTGAGTTCTCCACTCCTTGAGGTTTCTGGTTCATCACATTCTAGATCAAACCTTGGCACTTTTTCAACTTCAACCTGTACTTCATCGTTCTCCTCTTCATCAAATATCTGAACCTTTGATTTACCTTTCTTTTGATTCACAACTTCTTCATCACCTGCATAAATATTGATTGTGCCCGCATACCAAGTACCTTGTTCATCTAATATAACATCCTTTGACACAAGGAATTGTTTTGTGGATGGACTCCACAACGTATATCCCATCTGCTTATCATCATATCCAATAAACACATACTTTTTAGCTTTAGGTTCCAATTTGTGCCTTAATTGAGAAGGCACATATGCATATGCCAAACATCCAAATACTTTGCAATGATCTAGAGTAGGTCTCTTACCCCACCATGCTTCATATGGTGTCATACCCTGCAAAGCTTTACATGGTAATCTATTGACCAAATATGTGGCTATATTTACAGCCTCAGCCCACAAATAATTTGGGCAATTTTTCTCCTTCATCATGGATCTTGCAAACTGAACAAGAGTTCTATTCCTTCTTTTTGCTACACCATTTTGTTGAGGAGAGTACTTGCAAGTAATTTCCCTTTTTATACCTATATTCCACACATAATCACTGGACTCATTAGAGAAATACTCTCCCCCTCCATCTGACCTTAGTCTCTTCAACTTTTGGCTTGGAATTCTCTCTGCATACACATGATAATGTTTGAATGTATTGAATACCTCTGAATTATCTTTGATCACATAGATAGTGATCCATCTGGTAGCATCATCAACATAAATCACATAATACCTTGAACCATTGATATTGAAATCCTTTGATGGTCCCCACACATCTGTGTGTACCAACTCAAGCTTCTCGGAATAGATAAAACCATGCTTGGAATAAGATTGCTTATGAGCCTTACCTAATTGACATGCCTCACATCTGTATGTCATATGTTGACCTGCAACATTAGGCAATCCAAGCACTGAACCATTGTTAACCATATCTTTAATACCTCTTTCATTAAAATGTCCAAGCCTTTTGTGCCAAAGATCTAACTTTGAGATCTTATGTCCTCCATAGGTGTACAAGGCATGACCTATGTTACCTTGAATCTTCAATGTGAAGAGTTTTCCTTCTTGTTTCCCTGAAACAATTTGTTTATACCCATTGCTAGGGTCTTCCACAAAAACTCCTTCATTAGTGAACCTAACTTCATAAACTTTTCCAACAATTTTTCCTACACTTATCAGATTCTTTGGAATTGTAGGAACATATAAAACCTTACTCAAGAGAGTACTTCCATCCTTGGCCTTGACACATCCAATTGACTTCACATTGTGCTTTGTATTGCCACCTATTTGAACTACATGATTAGTTACCTTATTCTCCAAATCAGTCATCAAAGCTATGTTGCCACTCAGGTGATTGCTACACCCTGAGTCAATGTAGAAGACTCTTTGATCTTCACTTTTCCTTTCACAAGTTGCATTCATTATCAATAATAAATCCTCCTTCTGATCTGTAGCATAATTGTAGTAGGTATTGTTGTATTGTTGACTTTCGAATCCTCTACCTCCATTTCTTCCAAAGTAACCTCTACTACCTCTACCTCTGAAATTACCTCTTTGATTTCTACCACCTCTTCCTCTTGAATTAAAGTTCTGATTATATCCACCATTATTTTGAGTATTATCCCAACAATCATTAGCTAAATGATTTGTCTTACCACAAATCCAACATGTTTTGCCTCCATCTTTATTACTCCTACCTCTTCCTCTACCTTTTCCACCTCCTCTTCCTCTTAGGAAGTTAGCTTCGATAGTTGTTCCTTCATCTTCATTTGGTTCTTGCTTCCCTTTTTTATTCTTCTTCTTATCCTTTGAATACATTGCTTGACCTTCACTTTTATCACTTTCACCTTTGACATCGTGCTCAAAGGTTAGCATGTGTCCTAGCAACTGATTTAAGTCAGGAATAAAATGATCGAGTGATAATTCAGTAGACAAAATGAATGGCTTCCATTTGTCATCACCTCTCAAACCTGTAAGGATTTGCCTTACGAATTTATCCTCCTTAATATCTTCACCAACTGCTCCTAATGCATCTGCAATGTCCTTGATTCTTGATACATAATCTGAGATGGATTGAGAGGACTTCTTCTTGAATGTGGTAAATTCTGCCCACAAGGATGCCTTCCTTGACTTTGTGGAGTTTTGGAAATGCTTCTGCAAAGCATTCCATATATCACTTGCACTTTCAAGACCTCTAATGTGAGGTCGCAAGTAGTCATTAACTCCCATGTAGATAATGCTCTTCGCTTGAGCATCTCTCTTCATCCAAGTCTTCAAATCTAACAATTCCTCCCTAGTTGGAACACTAGGATCTCTAAACTGAGGCTTTTCTTCTTCACCTGTAATATAACCTATCAAGTCATGACTACAGCAGTCGGGGTCCTCCTTTCTTCAATTTTGATACTTCTTGCTCTGATACCACTGATGGAGAGTGTTAATCTCCAAAAGAAAAAGCTACTCTTGAAGTTAGAGCACCTCTATATCAAGAGTAACTCAAAACCTTTACCAATTTCGAGGATCAATGATCAATTCTCAAAATTTTGAATAAACTGTGAAGAAGGTGACTACACAGAAAGTCTGATGCACATAACTCACTCATTGACTTATCAAATGTGTAAAGTTTTTTGATAAAACTTTGCACAAGGTGTTGAGGATAGTTTGCACACCTCGTCCAAGTTAAATCATTTCAAAAGAATCATTAGATTAAGTGAACAAACTGCACTGCAAGGTAATATGACCTTATAGGGGTAGGCTCAAGTGAAGTGAAGAAACTGTGCTACAATGTAATATGCACTTATTGTATCAAACATCTGAGTCTAGTGCAGACATACACTGTTCAAGAGAAAATGGGTCAAAACTACAAACAATAGTAAACACCCATTCTTCATTCTGCACTAGATTAGCAAACTCTGTTTTCGGTGTAGAGGCCTCTACAACAACCATTCTGGCCTCTTTCTTCTTTGCCTCTTTAAAAGTCAGTTTTGGACAACTCTTAATGATATGATCATTTCCTTTATTGTATTTGCAAAATAATTTCTACTTTTTTAATTTCTTCTCATCTTTGTCTTCCTTCTTTGAATATGCACCATTTGTAGATTTTTGCTTACTAATAGATGAGCTCCATTTACATTTGCCCTTGTGACTAGCTAGGAAAGCTTGATCTACAACAAGCATAATAGACTTGTTTTGCCTAGAATCATCTTCCTGCAACAAAACGGTAACTAACTCTTCAAATGTTAAGGCATTTGGATTGCCTTTCATCATCAAACAAAGAGTAGAAGAAAAACTCTGATATGTGTTGGGAAGACCATTTAGAACACTCTGCACAAGTGAACTGTCGTGAAGGATTTCATCAGCAAAAACCAATTTTTCCTTGAAATCCTTGATCTTTGTCAAAAAAACTGTCCATAGAATCACCTTCACTCATGTGCTCACTCTCCAACTGTTTTTGGAGGTAAGCAACATGAGCATCATTCGTAGCCTAGTACAATGTGATAAGTGTATCCCAAGCATCTTTAGCTATTGTGTAAGAGCGAATGTGATGAATAATGGCACATTTGACACACAATGCTATCAATGCATGTGCATAAGCATCTCTGTCATCCCAAAAAGTTTTCTCTATAGTAGGTTTAATAGGAACCACGACACGAATAGGAATATGCAAAATATCACCATCTTCGATGCCATATGTATCAGCTTCAATACTTGTATTTGCAAGTGTAATCAGACATTTTTCAATACCTTGCACAATATTCCATAGTCCTTTTGCGACCAATACATGACACATCATATAAGCCCACAATGGGTAATTCATACCATCCAAGGTCTCCTCAATAGCCAACATACAAAATACATCATGGCTTTCAACCATGGCCATTGACTAAAATACCGTGATGCAAAAAAATGATTGTATCTAAAAACGTTGAATAGAACTACCCTCATGCGTTCTACTAAACCTATAGAAGACCTCAAGATGCTTATACTGGCAAACCCAAACTTGTATATATATTTGGCACAAAAAGTCAAAATAGCCTCCACAATTGCTATGATAGTGCATTTGGAGGCTGAAATGAGCTCAGATTGTGATTTCGGCACCACATCACGAAGATCTTTTGATCTCGTAATCACCCTGAGTATCCTCACCAGATTTTGTGCCATTTTGAGACTGTGACCAAAGGGGTCTTGATGATGCCCTAGATGAAGTGGTGACCTACTATGATACCAATTGTTGGAGTCAGAGTTCTAGAGAAGCAAGCGAATAGCACAATGAGGAAGAAGAAGCTTGAAGCACAACACATTGTTGGTGCATTTTACCCAAGCCTACATGCTTGATATGATTGATATTATGATCATTTGTAAGTCACATGTGTAGTCATGTGAACACCTCTTGTAAAAGAGTTCATTTTTATCTCTTGTAATTGGAAAAAGAAAAAAGGAAAATGATGGCTTACCTCATCCATGATGTAAAAGCAAAGTCGTGGCTCTAACTACGTAAAACCATGAATTTTTGAGCTGAGGGAATATCTCCTAACTTTGGGGATCACTTTTAGGTGGAGCCATTCGAATTCGAATTCAAAACTCCCTCCAAGATAAGCTATAAAAAGAGCAAGAAGGAAGAGGAGATTAGCAAGTCTTGTACGTGATCACTTCATGTCATTTTGTAGAGATTGAAGAGCTTACTCCATAGCTCTATCATTCTACTCCCATTGTGCAAACATTCATTGCCAATGTGGTTGTAATCATATGTGAATCCATACATCTGTCATTATCTACTTCTCTGTTTTGTTCTCTGCTATACTCACTCAGAACACTGACTTCAGAAGGTAATATATCGAGTTCTACTCCATTTTTATCCCTGTTTTAACATGCGTTGGATAGCTCTTACTGTCTTCTTTCTGCATATACATTTTCAAGGACATTGGAATAATAGTGTTGGAGATACCTGCCTTTTACTGCTGACTGGTCTATCTCTGCAAAGCCCCGAGAATGGTGTGCATGTTCCAGAAATTGATAAATCTTCTTCTCAGTGCTCAGTCCATTATTTGAAGTTTTTTAACTTGGATTGGGAAGCTTGCTAAGTCTATTATCTATGCCCAAAAGGAATGTATCTAATTCTGACCAGGTTGAGAGCACTGTTCAGTTTTTCCAGCAAGTGTATGTCCAAAAATAGTAAGTTTTGGGAGCTAGTCATTTCGCAACTAGTCTGTCTTGACTTAAACTTTTGGGATACATGTTCCAAAGTACTTGTCTGATATTTTGGTACATTTAGGAAGCTCAAAGGGTCTACTAATCAACTCCGAAGTCTCAATTGGCTGGTGTGAAGCTGGTTGTAGCAGCACCTACTCATCTTTGGATTGCATCCACCATCTCTCTTCACACACATAATACTGAATGTATTACCACTAGACTGTACAAAGATAAGTAACCCGTTAGGGCTATAGGGGTATATACAAGCTGGGGGGAAAAAACCTCCTTAAGAGGGAAAAACGTTCCCTAGTGGTCCTAGAGTGTTCACACACATCACTACCTGAATATATCAACATAGACCTCTCTAGTGGTTTCATTGCAAATGCATATTCAAAATGGAGCTTCAAAATCCTATTGAAGATGGTCATGACGGCATGCAAAGTACAAAAGTGAACATTGACCATTGGACATGGAATAATGGGGTTCAAATCATTGGTGTTCTTCTCATGACTTGGCTCTTCTAACATTGGACACCTAAAAAGAGATATCTCCCATTTCCTATTATTCCATGAGCTTGTTTCATCAATCTACTAAGTCCCATTAACTCTGATGGATTCCCTTGTAGGTATAAATTGTCTCTTAGATCTTTTGTAATCTCATGTACAATATGGGAAAGGGTAGTGAATAGATGCACCTTATTTATAGCCTATCATGCATTTTATACTCTTAAGGTCTCCATCCAAATTCTATTCCACATGATAAATCACCTATATCATCTACATAAAGTTTTTGCTCATGTATTTAAGAAGATATCACTTATGTAATCCATGGAGTCCTACTAAAAAACCATTATAGCACCTAACCATTAGATATCTATCTCTGATAGGACATTGTAAGTCAAATGGGAAGTCGATTTTAAAATTTTATCACCTATTGCATGGTCCATAACATCATTCATTAGTGTCACACTCAACCATTCCAATCACCAGCCATTTATAATTTCGACACTCATCAAGCTTTAGTATGAACTTCAGTTTAACACTAGAGTCTACACAAAAGACGAAACATTACCTTGGTTTTACACTTGAATGTAATAAAGCTTCAACATATAATAAACGTAGTGGGGGTACCTTTGATTGTTGACTTCAAAGTGAACCATGAACCATTGCTTGTTGAAGCTTTTGAAGATCCACAAATATATTGTTGAGTTTAGTGTAAGTAAAGCCTTGTGTGGATAAGATCTTTAATTGCTTCTTGGGAGTTCTTGGATGATAAACAAAGGTAGGCATATTGTCTTCTATGAATAAATATTATGCAACAATATGAGCCACATCCTCATTAGAAGTATTTTTCTTGATAGAAACTTTATACACACATGGAAAAGTATTTTGAGAAATACCTTGTTTTTGTAAAGCTTTCCCCAAAAGGCTGTAGATTGCAATATACCCATTTTTACAAATGCTCGCTTTCTCACATATTGTCTACATATCTTGCACTTTGACAATGTCTTTTAAATTCTATGAGAACTCAACTTGAATAGTAGCTCTAATGGAATTAGCTATGGGTATGTCCATAAAATAAGTTATTTTTTTATTTTTTATACAATTATTCATCAAATAAAGTCATTCTTTTGTTGTCAATGAAGCATTATTTCTTGAATAAATGAACCACACAATGAAAGTTTCAAAACTTCATTAAAAGAAATAAGAGAAAAACAAATATTTAAATTGATGCAAAAATATGTTCTTTGCAGGCTCCATCACCAATTGAAAGAGCTTCAAAGGATGATGATGCTATTTTTCTATATCTGATACTAATTGGAGACTGTTTCAATTGTTCGAGATTGCAATTAAACTTTGAAATTATGATTTCCTTTTCTTCCATATCCTTTGGAAATTCTACAAGTTGTTCTTGTCAAGATATCATTGTGCTTTCTAAAGTGACCATTGTCATATGATGGACTTGATATTGTTGGAACCAATACTTAATAGTAGCATGTGAATGTTTAGAAAATGTCTTGCAATAACCTAATAGTCCTGCTTCACGCGCACCAATGAACAGAAGTAAAGTTGAGAGGTTATGGAATATTCAATGATAAGAAAACATTGTATCACGAGGATGTAGTGAACCATGAGACTAAAGATGAATAGTAAATTAGAGATCCTTACCATGCCCATGTAAGGTTCATTTTTCCCCTCTAATAGTCCTCCTCCCAATATGAATCATAGTATCCAACTAGAGATGATCCTTCCTTAATGGTTCCTTTTACATACCTAACTATCTTCATACTTTCCTTCCAATGAGTTTGGAAAAGCTTAGTAGAGAACCTCCTTAACTTAGGAAATATTTGGTTCACTATTGCAAAACAGATGTGACTTCCAACTCATTTCCTATATCCTCTAATATCAATTGGAGATGAGATACCTTCGAAAGATAATTTTTCATTGTTCTCCATAGGTGTAGATATATCCTTGCAATCTTCCATGTTGAGTGCCTTCAAAATGTGTCTTTCGTACTTCTATTAAGAGACAAAAAATTTCCCTCAAGTCTTGCTACACCTTAAGGCCTAAGTATTAAGTCCTCAATCCTAAATCTATCATTTAAAAATTCTAAACTCAAGGCATCTTTCATTGTTGAAGAAGAATGTCATCCTTTCTTGTAATCACAAGGTCATCTACGTATAATAAAATTTAAATTTTCTTCACTCCTCTCTCTAGAACATGCAAGGTAGCATCAAAGGCACATCTTATGAAACCTAGATTCAATAGATACTTATCAATCGATTGGAATAGATGATCCGAACAATAATCATACGGCATGTAGGTGCAAAGATCTCATCAAAATCAATGCCTCTTTTGTGTGCATAACCCTTTGCAAGAAGCCTAGCCTTATACCTGTCAACTGTACCATCACGTTTACACTTCAGCTTGTATACCCACTTAGTGCCAATGGCCTTCTTGCCTGGAGGCAAGTCACATAAAGACCAAGTACCATTCTTCATTATTGCATCATATTCAGATTGCATAGCAGCCATCCAATATTCTGAATTTTGTGCTTCACCAAACGAAATAGGCTCAGTCTCATCACATAGACTAGATGCAGTCATAGCAAAGCAATTTGATGCAAAAGAGGCACTATGAGAGCCTGATCCATTACGATATGACAAATGTGCATCTAATTTGCTATCACGCAAGGTCTGCACCAGCCATTTTGGCATAGTTCTTGTCTGCTCAATATCAGCTCTCTCATCAAAAAGTGCATCATGTAAATCTCCATCAGAAATGGAATGATCTGCACCATCACATGAAACCTGCAAAGGTTGATAAGTTGCCTCATTACGACTAGCACTAGAGTGTCCACCTGTAAAAAGAGGTAGCAAAGTATCATACATGTCTTTGGACCTAACAGATGTCTCCTTAGTACATGAAAGCAATGGGTGAATAGCATCCTCAACAAAAACAACATCATGGCTAACTAGAATGGGTTTAGTATGTGGATGATACAGACGATAGCCTTTACTTTCAGAATTGTACCCAACAAAAATACATTTTACTACTTTATCATCGAATTTTCTGCGATGTTGTTCAGGCACTAATGCATATGCCAAACAACCAAAAACACGCAGATGAGCAACAGATGGCTTGCAGTCATGCCAAGCCTCATATGGAGTGATAGACTGCAGCGCTTTATTGGGACACCTGTTGAGTACATATGTTGCACACATGACAACCTCAAGCCAGAAACTATGTGGTAAAGCTTGACTCTTGACCATACATCTCGCCATCTCCATGAGTGACCTGTTCTTTCGTTCAGCAACTCCATTCTATTGAAGTGTATACGGCAGCGTACACTGGTGTTTTATCCCACATTCAGCCAGAAATGCATTAAAATCAAAAGACATATATTCCCCCCTCGATAAAAAACGGAGGGTGCCCATTTTACATGCTGACAAATTTTCAGCCAAAACCAAAAAATGTTTGAAGCACATGAACACTTCGGACTTTGCCTTCAATGGATATACCCATGGATGCCTGGAAAAAGCATCGATGAAAGTCACGAAGTAAAGATATTTCCCAAAATAAGGTTTCTGCATAGGACCACAAACATCACTATGTACAAGCTGCAATTTTTGAGTAGCCCGAACTGAACCATCTTTTGGAAAAGGACAAACGCTGCATTTTGCCCAAAATACAGGCTTCACAAACATGTTTTCCATGTGCCTCAAGTTTGGGAAAAGAGGACACCATTTCAGGTTTCTGCAAGCGTAGCAAACTAGCAAAATTTAGATGACCAAAGCATGCATGCCAAAGCTTTGCATCTGACATAGCCTGAGAATCATTTACTGCACATGCCAAATCATTTACTGATCTTTCATAGTCTATGAGCTTATACAGTCTACGACATAAAATGCCAGAAGCAATAATCACATCGCCATTTGAGAGATCATGAACTGTACACATGTCATCAATAAATTTCACAGCCAAGCCAATCTTGGCTAATGCAGAAACTGATAACAGGTACTTGTTGATCCCGGGCACAAATAAAGCATCTGACAAAGTGAAAGAACTACCATCAGCAGTAGTCAAAATGATCTTACCAACTCCCACTGTCAAAATACCAAACATCTGAGTCTACTGTAGACATGCACTGCTCATGCGAAGATGGGTCAAAACTGCAGACAGTAGTAAATGCCCATTCTTCTTCCTGCACAAGATTAGCAGACTCTGTTTTTGGTGTAGAGGCTTCTGCAACAACCATTCCAGCCTCTTTCTTCTTTGCCTCTTTTGTAGCCAGTTTTGGACAGTTCTTTATGATATAATCATTCCCTTTATAGTACTTACAAAACAATTTCTGCTTTTGTGATTTTTTTCATCTTTGTCTTGGTTCTTCGAATGTGCAGAATTTGTAAATTTCTGCTTACTACTTGAAGAGCTCCATTTTCCTTTGCCCTTCTGACTAGCCAGGAAAGCTTGATTTGCAACTCGCATAATGGACGTGTTCTGCCTGGACTGATCTTCCTGCAACAGAACAGACACTAACTCCTCAAATGATAAGGCATTCGGATTGCCTTTTGTCATCAACCGAAGAGTAGAAGCAAAACTCTGATATGAATCAGGAAGACCATTTAGAACGGTCTGCACAAGTGAGCTATTTGGTATAACCTCATCAGCAGAAATCAATTGTTCCTTCAAGTCTTTAATCTTCGTTAGGAAATTGTCCATAGAATCACCTTCATTCATGTGCTCACTCTCCAAATGTTTTCGGAGGTAAGCAACACGAGCCTCATTTCTAGTTTGGTACAATGTGGTAAGTATATCCCAAGCATCCTTAGCTGTTCTGCAAGAGCGAATGTGAGGAATAATGGCACGTTTGACAAACAAAGCTATGAATGCATGTGCATGGGCATCTCTGCCATCAACGAATCTGCTCTACAGTAGGTGCAGAAGAAACCGTAGCAGGAACAAGAATATGCAGAATATCATCATCTTTGACACCTTCTGCATCAGCTTCAGTACCTATAGTTGTAACAGTTGTAGGTATAATAGGATGTTTTTAGACACCCTAGACAATGTTCCACAGTCCTTTTGCAACCAACACATGTCGCATCATATAAGCCCATAACGGGTAGTTGGTACCATCCAACTTATCCTCAATAGCCAACATACAGAATGCATCACTGCTTTCAGCCATGGCTGGTGACTAAAATACCTTGATGCAAAAAATTGACTGTATCTCAAAAAGTTGAACAGAACTACCCAGACAAATTCCGCTAGACCTGTAGCAGACTTTGAGATGCTTATATTGGCGAACAAAAATTGGTATATAGCTTTGGTGCAAAAAGACGAAAGAGCCTGCACAAGCACTGTGATAGTGCGTTCAGAGGCTAAAACGAGCTCAGATCGCAATTTCGACACCACAAAGCGAAGATGTTTTGATCTTAGAAACACGTTGAGTATGCTCGCCAAAATTCGTGCAATTTTGAGACTGCAACTGGAGGAGTGTCAATGGTGCCCTAGATGAAGCGACGACCTGCTCTAATACCAATTGTTGGAGTTAGACGTCTGTGGAAGTATGCGAAGAGCATAAGGAAGAAGAAGAAGCTTGAAGCATAACACACAATACTAAATGTATTACTAGAGAATGTACAAAGATAAGTAGCCCATTAGGGTAATAGGTGTATATACAAGCCGGGGGGCAAAAACCTCCTAAAGAGGAAAAAAAGTACCCCGGCGGTCCTAGAGTGTTCACACACATCACTACCTAAATATATCAACATAAAATAAATAAGTCTACTTAAACTCATTATCTTTTGAAGATTGAAAAGGTCCTTGTATAGAACATCTATGTAGGATGTTTAATTTAGTTACCTAGTTCTAACCAGCTATCCCTTGACTTTTGTGAAAAGAATGAGATACCATATCTAAGTCAAATCCAAAAGATTTGGAAATCAGAAAGAAAGAACTAAAACTCTATTCAACCAACTCAACTTGAAACATATGTAAACTTGTTGTGAGTCAAAGTCAAGATGACTCAGGACTTTAACTTCTCAAAGATTTGTTTCAAAATTCAACCATTTCAAACTTCAAAGATACGTAAACTTGTTGTGAGTCAAAGTCAAGATGGCTAATGACTTTAACTTCTCAGAGACCTGTTTCAACAAGGTATTGAAGCATTTTCCCTATCTTTAAGAGAAATAAGCTGGATTCTCAAAAAGATTAAGAACAAATCTAAAACATCATCCAACCACAAGATACTAGTGTGGTAAGCAACATCACTGTGTCGACCCATTGAGGTCCTATTGATGATTCTTTTACTCAAATAATGCTTCACTTGAGACTAAGCTCATGCCTATATTCAATCTTTATGATTCCTTATTGGGAATGTAATTATTGTTCATTCATTTGAATCAAACAGATTTAATTTTCCAAGTTACCCTACGAACTTGGTGTTTAACTTAGTCAATCTATCCTTAGTTGAAAGAATGAGTTTAAATTCAAATTCTCACTCTTCCAAAAATTTATCAAATATTTTTGACCGACAACACTTAAGCTTGAAGTGTTCTAAGATGATCTTGGAAGTTACTTACTTCATATCTTTAGTTTCCTTGATCTTGAAGTTATCTTGAAGTATCTTGAGGTACTACTTTCATCCTTCTTGAATTAAACTCCTTCTTTGAAGTCTTAATTTCCTTGAGGGCAAACCTATCTTCAAGATCCAATCTAGGACTAAAAGATAATTATCATCCCATGGTCCGATGTCCCATACCATCTTTCCTATATCAATCTAAGTATAAAATATGGTGTCCCATACCACCCTATTTTATATTCACATTAATGTATGGATGATATTTATCCTAAATTCAAAACATGTCTTGATAGATTACCTTCTTGCTTCAATTCTTTACGAGAATTTTAAAGTTGCAGACATTACCTCTAACTAGATTTTCTAGGTTTTGATCCCTTAACAAGATCGTTTCATGATCTTGTGCTTTCCTTTGGAAACTTTAAAAGCTTTTGACAGAACATCTATTCTAGTTAGAATTCCAAGTACTTGAATTTTCATATATTCAAGTTCAATTGGTTTATTCTTGACCAATTTGTAGTGACAAGAGCTTTTGACTTCTTGTGGTTGCAGATTACATTCTTGGAATTTCTTTACTCTTTTCAAACTTGGAACAGCTTACTCTTTTCACACTTTTCCATTGGATAAATGGAACTTGAGTGAATAATTTCCAAAAAGGAATTTTATTGACAATACTTGGGAAATCTTCAGAGTAGTTCCAATCATAGGTTCTTGGATAATCATGGCCAGGCTTGATCAATCCTAGTTGACCTTGCGACTAGAATAAAGACTTAATCTTTATCTTTAAGATCTCCTGAACTATCTAAAGCTTCTTTGCTTACTTGCAGGATTTTTAGAGATCTTTCCTTTAACTTCAGTCCAAGCATACATTGATGCCTCTGAGATTCCAAAGCTAAGGAACTTTGATATACCTTTACTTTATATCACTATTTAGACTTAATTACCAATACTTATGGTTTGGGAATTACTCGAAACTTACTTGCTTTTTACAATTATTTGAAAGATTCTAGGCTCACATCTAGGGAGATCTATTCTTTCAAGAACTTTTCAATTTCTGCCAAGGAATCAAGTAACATTAAGCCAATGATTCGCCTTGGAATCTTTAGCTTTACTAAAATAGTCTTCAAAAGAAATTCTTGCATTTTGGACAAGACCAAGACTTAAAGCTTTATTACTTGTCCAAAAGATATTCCTTTCTAACTAATGAAATAGTTAACCAGACTATTTTATTTTATTGGCTTATCTTTAGGAGGTAGCTTAGTTCCTAAAGATTACTTTGACGTACCTTTAATGAAAATATCTTGATTCCAAAAGATTACTTTGACTTGGGTTTCTTCTTTAAGCTCTAATTAGCTTAAACAAAACCAATCATACTTTTCTCATCCTCCAAAAAATGCTTTATTAAAGTTTCCATGCTTTTTGAAAACTTTGCATCTTGACTTAGAGATGTAGTCATGGAACTTAGCATCCAACTATTGAACATTAAAGTTCAAGTGATGCTAAAGTTTATTCTCCTCTTTGAAGTTCATCACTCGTTAGGATGAAAAAGAAAAAACTTCAATAGTTCCATGATTTTCTCAAATTTGGAACATATCAGAAACATTTATTAACATACTTTGGATGTATGTTTTCTCAAATCCAAGCTAACGACTACATCTACGCTTGTCCTTAGGACTCTCTAAGTTTTCCTAAACTTAGAGTCATCATGAAAATTTTTCAAGTAGTCCCATTTTCTTGCCATTCAAATGAGCAAGAAAATTGAATACTTTAACTTTCAAAGGGCTTTCTTTTTCCTAATTTGTGATACCTAAGTATCACATTTGGAAAAAAACAAACTAGCTAGTTGAGTTGCATGGCAGCCAAGAGCCTAGCAACTACCTAGTTTGCTATTTTTTCTAACTATCTAAGTCGAGTTAGAAAAAAGAGATAATGAAAGTATAAGTATTCAACTACTTAACAAACAATCATGCATGTGCGAATGCCCATTCTTGCATGCAAATGCATGTGAGCACAGGCACGTGTTGGCATTCTCCTTTCATGCACCAAACTTAAATCAAGCAATTCTTGAGTTTAAAAATGCATGTTCCCAATCTCCATGCACAGACATTCTACTTGCTAGCATTTTAAAAAGATATAACTCTTCATGTGCATAAACTTGAGCTCTAACTATCTTTTTAAAGCAAGAAGAAAATGTGTTTTGTGCATAAAAACATTCTTTGAGAAGGATAAATGCACTAACATTCTTTTGTAGATGCATGCCTATGCTTGCTACATATTTCCATTCTTGATGCTCCTCTATTTTTCTTTCATTAACTTGCATACAATGCTTTTTAAAATTGAAGATTCTTTCCCTACTTCAATGATAATAGCAATGCATTCTATATGAAAGCATAGAGCAAAGCAAATATGGAAATGAAATTAACAACTTGGAAAATACTTATCTCCCAATTAAGCTATGTCTTTTCATTCATCCTCTGGATGAGCCATTCTCCATCCTTTGTTCATGAGAAAAACTACGTACTCCTTCTTGAAGATCATTGCTTCCTCTTGTCCTCTTCTTTGAAAGAATGAATCTTTCCTTGAACTATGCTTGTCTTAGCCCATCTTTTGCCTTTGGATGATATATGGATGATGAATGATGCTTCACTTTGCCCTTCCTACTTTGACTTATGTACTATCAAAGTAACCACTTAGGCATGAAATCGTGATCTAAATAAACACTTCAAGTAGAGTATGAACTCAAGTTGAAGAAGATCTATAGAAGAATTCCAAAATCGGATTCAAAAGATTGGTATGTAAGTGCATGAGAGGAAATCTATCAATCCCACATATATGTGGATAAACATTTCAGTATAGGCACTACTTTTGGCATATAGAGAAGAATTCTCCATCCATAAGATCATGAATTCAAATACGATTAGCACTAAATATTTTATGAGGATAACTCACTAATCGCTACGACACATTGGATACCGGATTACTAAATCCTATATCAAGTAGAGTTCGAAAGACGCAGTTTAGTTTAGTTGCGCAGAAAAAAACAAAACAAACGATCTTCTAGGTTCGTGGTTGAAACAATCTGAGAGCAGTCTAGAGGTCATGAGATCAACGCTTGATGGCTGCATTTTTGTCAAGTATCATACATACACGAGATCAACACTTCTCGGCTGCATTTTTGTGAAGTACCATACATACTTTTGCTTCTCTAACAAATGTGCAACTAAATATGATAAATGAAAATCGAGAACCGATTTGTGCTGGTGAGAGGCCAAGCTCTCATTTGCTACACAGCCATGCAAATATTCTCCTTCGCGTCTTGCTCGTCACTTATTCTGCATAGAAAGCAAGTAGTCGATCCATAACTATAGAAGCATATGGATGATCATAGCAGGATCAAGATACTGTCGCAATTGACAGTCCACATGGGAAATACATCCGCATTCTTATGAGCCCGTGTGCGTAGAAATCCGGCCAACAGCGACAAATAATACTCCTCTCTTGAATTGACAAAAGGTCAGCAACTACAGAGAGCTTCAATAATCCAGAACAATTTACTTTTAGAGCTAAGGACGCATATGTAGCGATGTGAAAGCCGTGCCTAGATCAGTACGTGTTTTACACAGGGTTCGTGGGTTGAAATGTAATCCAACAGGCGCTCTGTTGGCTAAATGAAAGCCTCCTGTACATTGAGCTCACGGGATCAACTCGTGACTTTTGCCGCTGTATATACCTCCTTACTTTTGGTTGTGGAGAAGCTTCCATAGCCGCCAAGATTGAAGAGAAGATCTCGTTACTGGGGTCGCTCACGTGGGTAGCTCGTCGGCTTCCGATCGGGGGTCATGAGGTCAAAACTAGCCAATGTAAGAGTTTGCAGATGATGGCCACCTTTTAGTCACCATCAGCTCCATCAAGATCTCGATTGAAGCTTACGTGACGATAATGATGAAGCCCCATCAAGGTCTCCATGGAAGCTCAACCTTGAGCTTTGATACCAATGCAAGTGAACGAGGATTACGACCACCACCACGTGCTAGAGACATGTCTCTCCTCCCACCCTTACATATAGCTCTCTCTAGGGGACTGCCTTCTTGGGCAGGTGAATACTAACCATCCATGTGTCAGCCATGTAACTACATGTGTGTCAAGTGTCCTAGTTAACCAAAGTCAACTCAAGTGGATGCTTTTTAGAAGGTTCTAGAGCTCTTTGGGCAAAACACTCTCCCCATGTACCCCATGGGGGTTGAACCCAGGACCTCCTGCTTCACATCCTTGAGTCGTAACCACTAGGCTAAGAGGATCACTTGGTTACAAGAATAAATGACCTTCTAGTAAGTGTAGACTCAAGATCTTTGGTCATTCATAGAGATGACCAAACCGTGTCCGATTTCAGATCTGCCTGAACCGGCCGTACCCTTAGATCACAGAATTACTTTATTACATTACATCTGAAGAGAAGTTCATAGGTAAAAAGCCAAACTTATCGCATATGAAAGTTTTTGGTTGTATTGCATATGTACATATTCGAGATGAGTTGACGATGATGCTTCATCCAAAAGTAGAAAAATGTATGTTCATTAGGTACTCCCTTGAGCAAAAAGGATATAGATGTTATAACCCACTCACATAGCAAGTGAAGATAAGTGGTATTTAATGAAATTTCAAGCTTCTATGCAAATTCCAAAGAAGGACTCAAACTTAAACCAAATGACAAAGAAAATGCTGAGAAATCAAGTGCAGAATCTCACGTTTTGAGTGGACTAGATGCAACACAGGCAATAGCTTCAACTCAAATCCATGGAGTAGAAGATTGCATGGAAATTTCATTCGAGAAAGTTCATCAAATACATCCAAGAAAGGTAAAGGAAAGCTATTTGGTGGTAGTAAAACATATAAAGGTTTTGAAGACGTTGATGGAGATTCAAGTGGTTTAGAAAAGAGCCTCGATGAGGAACTTGGATTGCCCTCTATGAAGACTCCAAGAGTAAGAAAGGCACATGTAGATGATACAAGGAGAAGTGATCTAGGACCAAGAAGATATGGAAGAATGCAAAATTCAGTGCAACGATGGACATATGACAGTTAGATGGCTTGTCATTGTGCCTACATGACAAAAGTAATACTAGATGCTGAACCTTCTTGTTTTGAAGATGGAATTGGATATGCAGATTTGGAAAAGGCTATGGATGAGGAGATGGATGCACTTTATGGAAACAAAACATGGAAGCTAGTTCCATTGCCCCAAGGAAAGAAACCCATAAGCTGCAAGTGGGTTTATAAGATAAAGCACAATGTTGATGGTAGCATAACCAAATATAAAGCACAATTGGTAGCAAAAAGATAGGCACAGACATATGACATTAAGTATGAGGAAATGATCAGTTCTGTAGCTCAAATGTCTACTTTCAAAGCACTTGCTGCATTAGATATAGAAAAGGGATGCACTTTGCATCAGATGAATGTGAAGAATGCTTTCCTGCATCGTGAGTTATAGGAAGATGTATAGATGGACCAACCACAAGGATATGAGGATTCAAAGCACCTAAAATATTTTTGGAGGTTGCAAAAGGCTTTGTATGGACTTAGACAAGCCCCTCATGCTTGACATGCAAGGATTCCTAATTATTTGACCACCATTGGATTTTCTATGTGTGATCCATATCATTCATTATATGCAAGGAAGGGTGATGATGGCATCACAATTGTGGCTATTTATGTTGATGACTTGATTGTAGGAGGTGATAATGAAGCAAGCATTAAAGAGGTAAAGCAACTTCTTATGCAGGAATATGACATGAAAGATCTTGGTGTGTTGCGCTACTTCATGGGCATTGAGTTTATACATACAGAAAGAGGTATATGGATGTCACAAAGGCAATATGCCTTGAGTATGCTGCAAAAGTATGGTATGTCTGATTGTAAGCCAATTTATATGCCATTAGATCTGAATTTGAAGTTGGATACCACATCAAGTGAAGCATTGGAAAATGCTACTATGTACAAAAAAAAATGTGGGAAGCTTGATATATCTCACAATTACAAGGCCTGATCTAAGCTATACAGTTGGACTTGAAATTCAATTTATGTAGGTTTCTAGGAAGCCACATTTGGATGCTCTGAGATGCACTCTACGTTATGTGAGTGCCACTTTGGATTATGTATTTTTTTATCAAGCTGGTGTAGATTTGTAGGTTCATGGATACATTGATGTAGATTGGACTGGTAGTATTTGAGATAGAAGATCTACTAGTGGCTTTCTATTCTCAGTTGGGACATTAGGGGAAAAAGTGCACCCTCCATGGGCCTTTTAGATTAAGAGCTGATTAGTGATGGACCATGTCCATTTTGGAGGTATAGGATGGAACAGCCAAGTGAAATAGGATCAATCACAATGTATGAATTCAAGGACCCTGAGATGCCTCGAAAAGTAGTGTTCTTAGATGACACATCAGAATGAGTGTTTGTAGTGTTTGATCATAGAAGACATGCCTATACATGGAGGGTGAATTGGTATTCCCCCGACCATGTGTTAATGTCGCCTTTAACCACCAAGGAGCCGGGACATCCATGGCCCATGGTTCCCAAAGAGGGAAAGGTAAGGAGAAGCTAGAAGTGCATTTTGCTCACACCATGGAAAGGGATCGATCAACACTAGAAACTGATAGAACAGAGATACCAAGAGAACCAAGATTACAAGGTGGTAGAGATGACTTTCCCATATCTAGACCCTGAGAGCACCCAAGAATATTGAGGTGTACCTAGTTAGTGAAGTCGATGGAAACTTATTTTGACGGGACAAGAGATCCCTATGGTCATGTTGCTGAGTTCAAACAAGTGTTGCAATCTGAGCAAGTAGAAGATATGTTCACCCAATACAATGCATTTGGACTCACCCTGAAAAACACGGCCTTAACCTGGTTCCAACCTTAACAACAAAGGCAATTCAGGGATATTCATCACTTCTTAGAATCATTCATCACTGAATTCTCTAAAAGTGGAATCAAGTACAATACTTCCTCAATAATCCATAGTTTCAAACAGACCCCCCAAGAGACTATCATACTTGTAAGATGTAGATTTAGAGAGTATATTGAGAGATGCCCAATGCAAGAACTCCCCACTCAAGCCAAGAAAGGTTGAGCTCCAAACTACAATCCTATGTATATTTGAAGGAACCCAGAACTCTAGAGCAATGTGTGAGGATTTGTATAGATATTTAGGATAACTTAGGAGATGAATTGGAACAAGGTCTTCAAAGATTTTGTCGGAGTTAGACGTCTGCAGAAGCATGCAAAACAACACAAGGAAGAAGAAGAAGCTTGGAGCACAAGCACACAATACTAAATGTATTACTAGAGAATGTACAAAGATAAGTAGCCCATTAGGGCAATAGACGTATATACAAGCCGAGGGAAAAAAAACCTCCTAAAGAGGGAAAAAAGTGCCCCGACGGTCCTAGTGTGTTCACACACATCACTACCTAAATATATCAACAAATTCCCCCTAGGAGTGATGTGGTGAACAAGGAGCTGGCACTCATGTATAAGGAAGTCCCAAGCTATGTGGAAATCACTCCACAAAAGGAAGTAAGCCCAAAGCTTTGCGGAAAGCTTCAAACTTCTCCCTAGGCAGAGCCTTCATGAAAAGGTCTGCAATGTTCTCATGCGTGGGCACATATGCCAAGCTGATCTCCCCAGTAGAGAACCTCTCCCCTGACATAGTGATAATGCACCTCAATGTTCTTAGTGCGAGCATGGAACACAAGGTTCCTCGCAACTGCCAGTGCGCTCTGACTGTCAGTGAAGATGGTGGTGGCAGAAGACTGGCCAACACCCAAATTAGCCATAAGGCGTCTGAGCCACACACACTCAACAGTCGCTGTGAAAGCTGCCCTATACTCAGCCTCACAACTGGAAGTGGCCACAGTAGGCTGCTTCTTGCTCAACCAAGATATACATAAGCTACCAAGCATGAAGCAAAAACCACTGGTGGACACACAAGTGTCAAAGCAACCAGCCGAATCTGAGTTAGAAAAAGCATGCAAATCTGGCGGTAGTGATCCCCCCTTGGGATAAAACAACCCAAGTAGCCGAGTACCACTCAAGTAGCGAAAGATGCGCTTAACCGCCTTCCAATGCGTGACTCCTAGGCAATGCATAAACTTGCTCATCTGTGAGACAGCAAACTGAATATCTGGCCGAGTAATGCATAAGTAAATCAAGCATCCAACAGCCTACTGATAGAGAACAGCATCAAATGCATCTCCAGCATCATAAAGACTCAATCTTAAACCTATCTCCATAGGAGTGGCAATAGGCTTACAGACTTCAAGGACAAAATGTTGCAATAATGTGTCAATATATTTCGTTTGACACAAAGCCATTCCACCATCAACTTGCATAAACTGAATGCCCAAATAGTAATGCAAATGCCCCACATCAGACTTCTCAAATGAGGCATGCAAATCAGCCTTGAAATCAGCAATATGCTTCTCAATAGGACCAGTGAGCAGCATGTCATCAACATAGACAACAATGATCAGAAGCACATCATTAGCACGCTTAACATATAAGGTGCTTTCAGTTGGACTGTTCACAAAACCATGTGCAACCAGATAGGCATGTATCTTCTCATACCAAGCACGTGGTGCTTGCTTTAAACCATATAATGCCTTCTTTAACCTACACACCTGGTTTTCATGCCCTTTCTGCACAAAACCATGGGGCTGAAAAACATACATCTCTTTATGCAAGTCACCATTCAGAAATGTTGTTTTAATGTCCAACTGATGTACCTTCCAACCATGATGAGCTGCAAGTGCACAAATGCTCCGAACAGTAGTCATACGGTATGTAGGTGCAAAGGTCTCATCAAAATCAATGCCTCTTTCCTGCGCATAACCCTTTGCAACAAGCCTAGGCTTATACCTGTCAACTGTACCATCAGGTTTATGCTTCAGCTTGTATACTCACTTAGTGCCAATGGCCTTCTTGCCAGGAGGCAAGTCACATAAAGACCATGTATCATTCTTCATTATAGCATCATATTCAGATTGCATGGCAGCCATCAAATTTTCTGAATTCTGTGCTTCATCGAAAGAAACAGGCTCATTCTCATCACAGAGACTAGATGCAGCCATAGCATAGCAATCTGATGCAAAGGAGGCACTATGAGAGCCTGAACGAGTACGATATGAAAAAGGTGCATCTAATTTGCTGTCACGCAAAGTCTGCACCAGCCATTTTGGCATAGTTTTTGCCTGCTCAATATCAGCTCTCTCATCAACAAGTGCATCATGTAAATCTGCATCACAAATAGAATGATCTGCATCATCATATGAAACTTGCAAAGGCTGAGAAGTTGCCTCATTAGGACCAGCACTAGACTGTCCACCTATAAAAAGAGGCATCAATGTATCATACATCTCTTTGGAGCTAACAGATGTCTCCTTAGTACATGAAAGCAATGGCTGAATAGCATCTTCCACAAACACAACATCACAGCTAACCAGAATGCGTTTAGTCTGTGGATGATACAGACAATAGCCTTTACTTTCAGAACTGTACCCAACAAAAATACATTTTACTACCTTATCATCCAATTTTCTGCGATGTTGTTCAGGCACTAATGCATATGCCAAACAACCAAAAAACACGCAGATGAGCAACAGATGGCTTGCGGTCATGCCAAGCCTCATCTGGAGTGATAGACTGCAGCACTTTAGTGGGACACCTGTTCAGTACATATGCTGCACACATGACAGCCTCAAGCCAGAAACTATGTGGTAAAGCCTGACTCTTGACCATACACCTCGCCATCTCCATGAGTGACCTGTTCTTCCCTTCAGCAACTCCATTCTGTTGAGGTGTATACGGCACTGTACACGGGTGTTTTATCCCACGTTCAGCGAGAAATGCATTAAAATCAGAAGACATATATTCCCCCCCTCGATTAGAACGGAGGATGCCCATTTTACGTGCTGACAGATTTTGAGCCAAAACCAAAAAATGTTTGAAGCACATGAACACTTCGGACTTTGCCTTCAATGGATATACCCATGCATGCGTGGAAAAATCATCAATGAAAGTCACGAAGTAAAGATAGTTTCCAAAAGAAGGTGTCTGCATAGGACCACAAACATCACTATGTACAAGCTGCAATTTTTGCGTAGCCCGAACTGAACTATCTTTTGGAAAGGAGGAACGCTGCATTTTGCCCAAAATACAGCCTTCACATACATGTTTTCCAGGTGCCACAAGCTTGGGCAAAGAAGACACCATATCAGATTTCTGCAGGCGTAACAAACTAGCAAAATTCAGATGACCAAAGCGTGCATGCCAAAGCTTTGCATCTGACATAGCCTGAGAATCATGAACTGCACATGCTGAATCATTCACAGATCTTTCATAGTCTATGAGCTTATACAGCCCACAACATAAAATGCCAGAAGCAATAATCACATCTCCATTTGACAGATCATGAACTATACACCTGTCATCAACAAATTTCACAACCAAGCCAATCTTGGCTAATGCAGAAACTGATAACAGATTCTTCTTGATCCCTGGCACAAATAAAGCATCTGACAAAGTGAAAGTACTACCATCAACAATAGTCAAAATGATCTTACCAACTCCCATAACAGGATAAGAGGAGTTGTTGGCGCATGTAACAGTATTACCTGTAGGGGCAGGCTCGAGTGAAGAGAAGAAATTGCGCTGCGAGGTAATATGTTTAGTCGCCCAACTGTCAAAGTACCAACCATTCGAGTCCCTAATTATACTACACAAGATTTTCCATACAACAAGCAGGTGGTTTGATAGATTACCCACAAGCATATCCCCAATGAAGTAGATATCCAAGTCAATACAATACTCAACCTCATTATTATAGGCTCCGACAAAACTATCCTGTAATTTAGCAAATGCAATCGAGATGTCAACCACTTTTAGCTCAGCAACCATGCCCACCAGCCAATGTAATCTTTGTCAAATATGTTGCAGTAGAAGAAAACCTCAATAGGGCTTTAGTGCCTTCATCCCCCCTTATCACCAAAAATGACCCCAACTCTAACATCTTCAATTCCACCCATGTAGATAGCCCGCCGCATTCTATACTGAGTTGGTAGAACAAATGGAAACATACCAATATGAGAGTCCACTGTTGGAACCCAAGTGGGGGCCAGACTACTCTAATGCCATGTACACCAACCCCAACCCATGGCCCCAGTTGAGGTAGATGGGACTACAGGGATCTAAAGGACCATGTTTTAGGTGCCAAGGAGATCATTACAAAAGGGGTGCCCACATCCTCCAATATCAGGAAAACCACAATATTACAACTTTCAAGGTTTTTGTGCAGAATGTGGTAAAGAGCATGTCATAAGAGAGTGCACCAAGAACCCGGCTAATGCCTCTAAAGTGATGCCCATGAATGTGATAGCCATTGTGCACACCTCATATGGATCCACCCCAGCATTTGTACCTATCCAAGCAATAACAAGATCCCAAGCATTGTTGCAAAATCAACAACCAAACCCTGATAAAATAGCTGAGAATAGCAAAGCCAGAGAGTCTAGTGGAAGAAAAACTATATCTTGGAAGGATTCAAGAGAGAGAATGAAGAGGAAATGGAGTAAGAAAATAAGTGAGTTTGAAGGAAGTTTAAAGGATACTAGAGCTAAAATCTTAGAATTGACTTTGCAAGAGTCGAATCAGGAGATCCCAAACTAGAGACCAGGATCGGTTCTAGCTGAACCCATACCTGAAAATTTAGACATGATGTTTTGAGCATACCATCAAGATTAAAATAAGGACCCCAAGTAGTATGATCAAACAAGAATTATCCAATGGTAGACCTAGAAATCAAGAGGAATAAGCTCTACATGACGATGGTAGAATTGGCTCAAGCTATGTTTTAAACCTCTCGATATGTCAATTTGAGTAACATAGCAAAATCAAAGCTACATTTTCAAGGACTATTAGATAGGCTAGAACACTTGATTTTAAGCAATGAAAGAAATAGATCAAAGGTGACCCCTAATGTTCCTAAGGCATAGGAAGGTGATACACCATCCTTGTCTCAAGTATCGAATACTGCTAAATGGGAGAATCTTTTTTCCAAGTGCCAATACATAAGTACTCACAGGGATTTTTGAGGGAAATCCAAGAAGTGAAATGGAGACTCGAGAGAGAAACCCACCCCCCATTCAAGAGATAGATGATTCACACTACCAATTTCCCCAAGACATACCCTCTATATTTGATGAACGAGAGGAAGAGTGACTGAGTGAACACACTAATTTTGAATCTAATTCTTTACAAGAATTACCTCAGTTCACTAGGCCCTAGGAAGCTAAGTCTATCAGTATGAGAGCACCCATCATAATAGTTAGAAATGAAGAGTGGGTAATTCCTAGAAACATGGATGTGATAAAGAAGAATAAAGTGTAGTGTCATCTCACTTTAGAAGAATTACTAAAGATCAAACAAGAATTGTGGAATCATGTAGCAAACCAGATCCCAGAGATAACTACTACCCACTCTCAAGGAGGTTTACACAAGACAGTGCAAGAAATACCCATGGAAAAAATTGGGGATATGAGCGAGGGAGAAGAAGGTAACACTTATCTTCCAATCACCTACCAAGGCTACATCACCAAAGAAATCCTAAATTCAGGTGTTGGAGTAGCCATGGCAACCACTTCCTTATGGAAACATTGGGATAAGCTAGCATTAAGACCCATGAGAATGAAGTTGCAAATGGTTGATGGATACATTGAAAAGCCATTAGGTTTATTGGAAGGAATATCTCTCACCACTTGTGCTGTATAATTTAAGCACACATTCACCATTTGTGAGTTAGGAAGGAATCATGCGTACGAGATGATTTTGGGATGACCATTGATGCGACAATTGCAAATCCTACAAGATTGGGGAACTAACTCTTTGTACTTGTAACATTTGGATTGACTACCAAAGTCAACCTATAAGATTATTCCCATCGCAATGTATCCCCACTATAGTGGAATACCATACATAGGACACTTGAAGAAATGGAGTCAGTGCAATCTCTAGAATCAAACCCTTCATGGTTGCATGAGGACGCTCATCTATGGATGTGTAAGGTGCCTAAACAAGAGCGAGAACGAGGAAAAGCCATTAATTTAGGTTCCAAATGACATCCATAGACCCTTCAAGATTGCGCTTACGCACCTATAGTGTTTCCACATGAGGAATTTGAGCAACACGGTTGGGCAAAGATCTTAGCCACCATGGACAAAGTAGTAAATGAAGAACAATGGACCCCTAAGTGTGATGAAGACGGATACAAAATTTCCATCTTTATGATAGAACCCTTAGAGGAAGATCCTATTCTAGAAGAATGTAGGGATTTGACCAGGAACCAGATGACACAAGCGATGAGGACCTAGAATCCATTATCATGGAATTCTTTTGTTCATCAGAAGAGGAGTATCTTCAGTTTGTAGAAGCCATCGCCATTGAGGCAGGAAAGGAAAATCAAACTGAACAACCCAAGTCACTCACAGAAAGCAAGGAGAGTAAGCACAAGAGGGAAAGAAAGAAGTCACCTAAGATAGAAGAAGAACCCCTCATGGAAGTGCTACAGAATTTAAAAAAAATATGAAGTGGAAGATATAAGGATCATGATAGGGATGTGTAAACGAGAAGCAAACATAGGTGAAGAATATGATAACCGAGAGAAAACCAAAAAAATAGTGGTCATGATTGAAGAAGGAGAAGAGAAATGCACTTAGCTAGGGCATGATTTGACAAAAGAAGGAGAAGAAGAGATCACTACCTTATTGCATAGAGATGTATTTGCATGGAGCTACAAGGATTTGAAAGGAGTGGACCCAATTATATGCTCCCATAGAATTCCCATGCCTCTAGAAGCCAAGCCTTCTAAAGAAAAACCATACAACTATAATGAAAATTATGCTACCAAGATTAAGAGGAGATAGATCGTTTGATAGAAGATGGATTTATTTATGAGATTGAGCATACCAAATGGGTATCCCCCATTGTGGTTGTGCCCAAGAGAAACAAAAAATTGTGTGTATGTATTAACCATAAAAACATTAATGCCACTACAATTAGATATAGTTATCCGCTTCCTATCATGGAGCATTTATTAGAATGATTTGTGAGCAAGGAAGTCTATGGATTCATTTTCATTTTGTGTGATGCCATTTGGGCTGACAAATGCACTTGCCACTTTTCAATGGCTAATGTGTCACGTTTTTAGAGAATTCTTATGAACGATCTTGGAAGTTTATGTGGATAATTTATGTGCACATTCTAACATGAGACAGACTCACATCCCTAAATTGAAGCAAGTCTCTAACAAATGTCGAGAATATCAGGTCTGCTTGAACCCTAAAAAATGCATTTTCATGGTCAAGCAAGGCAACATTCTAGGGCACATCCTGTCAAACAATGGAATCTCTATGGATGAAGAAAAGGTTAGTGTTGTATAACTATGGGTCAAAGTGGCCAAAGACATGGGTTTTGAGGGTCCAAAACCACTTGGAGAACCCTTGGATTCTATGGGGAAACCCTTGGGAAAGTATCTCAAGAGTGTGTTTTGAACCCTTGAGTTATTTGGATTTATTTTCTCCCAAATGAAGGGTTTTGACCCTTAGGATTGATATTTCCTAATTAGGGAGGCCTCTCAAGCCTTGAGACTTGTACATACAAGCTTGGGAGAAGTCCTTTTAAGAATCCATGTGAAGGCCATGTGATTTCCAAGGTTAGAAGGCCTTGGATTAGAATCCATGTGGAGAGGACACTTGGCAATCTCTCCTCACATTTTCCCCCTTGGCCTTGAGGTATATATATGGGTGGAGTTGGTTGGGTGGAGACGGGCTCTCTCTTAGGAGTGTGGTCTTGCTAGTCATTTAGTTGGTGGTTTTGCTAGGTAGTAGTTTATAGTTTTCACAACATTGGTATCTAGAGCCATCTCTCTACGAACTGTTCTTGATGTTCGTGCGAGCTACTAGCCTATTGTTCTTGATGTTCGTGCGAGCTGCTAGCCTGCTACTCTATACACACATGATATTCAAGCATTAAAATACATTGCATGTGACCCTCCCTTATGAAGTGTGCTACCCAACAAATCCGACAGGCGGTACAGCCACCTATCGAATGGAGCTCTTGACCCGACAGTGGCCACGTGAACTAATGCACGTGTAGAGGAGTGGGCCACGTGAACTGCCTTAATGCACACGTAGAGGAGTCACCCCTCCTCCCCCGTCGGGTCTGGTCAATTTCACCCGGCATGGATAGTGGCTCGTCCACGTTTGAGAAGGGCAGGAGCGCCCTCAGGTTCACCCGACGTCGATGAACACCGCCTTCATTCTCTTCTATATGAAGACCTTCAAAGAAAGAATAACTAGGCATATGGGATTGACCTGCGCTCTCTTCACTTTGGACATAAGACAAAAACATGCCCATGAGTTTTTCTCTCGTTCGGGTGGAGATGGGAGAATCAGGAGCGCCTCTACTTATGGTACTTTTTTAAGGTGCATTACTTTCTATCTGGGTGCATTACTTACATAGGTATACGCAGGTATACATTTTCCTCTCTCTTGTTTATTTAAATTGTTCTCTTTGCATAAAATACATGTATGAAATATATAAGTAAAAGCATGAATGGATTTTTATGAGTAAAGAGAACACAAAAATTAGAGGGGAGTAATATATTTGTTATCGTAAGTGTAGAAGACTTGCGATATACATAGAATAGTGCATGGAACCCATCTTTGTGACAACCATTAAGGGATTCTACGTATATATTAATGATAGTTTGCATTTTGGCATCATTTAAATTTAGTAAGATTAAATGTTTAATCGGGCATACAAGTAAGTATGTTAACACCAAAGGAAGGACATTGGAGATCGATCAAGAAAGATGATCCCAATTTTGCAACTTCAATTTCGAAGTATTTCAATAGACAAGCCTCATCATGCAATGGATCAAGGGATGGCCGAAGCTATGATGGAGGTAAGTGTAACTTCCAATTTGTTCATCTTTATTTTCCTTGTTTTCCATGTTAATGGAATGCATGAAAGAATGCATTTCAAATAAAGTACGTGAATTCCTCATGCACATTGAATGGTGCCTGGAATTAATCATTTAATTGATGCATTGAAGACATAATTGAAAATAAAAAGGAGTTAGATTAGCATGGAATGGAAAGATGATGAGATATTGAGTATATCAAGTTCATCTAGAGCATGGCATGAATGGATATTTTAAGCATAGATCCTTGCATTAAATGGAATTCTAAGTATGAATTCCATGCATGCTTTAAAGAGGGGTTGAATTTTCAGACCTTATGCATGCTAAACATCTTCAAGAAAAGATGTAAATGTTTTTGGCATACACTATGATGCATAAATTGAATCTCATATGCATGGGTTAATGGGACATGAGAGAGAAATTAAGTTCTCTAAGTTTAAGGTTAAGATAGGAAATGACTTCTAATTTAGAAGTCAAAAGCATAAAAGTTTAATGGAATATTGAGGATATGTGACTCAATAGCCATTATCCTTTATGATTTTTATATGTTGGCTTAATTCAAAAGCCAACAAAATTTAACTTAGGAAGAGGAACTTTAAACTTGGAGTCCTACTTATGGACCCCAGAGTTCCATAAAACCCATGGCATGCCTGATCAGCAAGGCCAAGCACTTAAAGCTTCAAAATCAACACGTTTCTCTTCTTATTAAACCATAAATGGTAGTAACAAGAACTTGGATTTAAAAATCCAAAGGAGAAACTAGAAGTTTTTTATGAGACCCCACACTCATGGGGTAATTTTTTTCATTTATAAACAATGTTAAGAAGTTCAGAGGAACTTCAACATCTGATCATTGAGGACAATGATCACACTAAAAGGGGGAAGAGAATGTCCTCAAATGATATCTTAGGGAAAAAATGGTTGAACCATTTTACCCTTTTAAGCATTCATTTCTTCCCCAATAAGCTTCTTCCTTCATTGACAAGAGGTAGGATCCATTTGGAGCTTTGAGAAAATTGCTTCAAGAGTGAAGAATTGTAACTCATTAAGCATATCTAGAGAAGAGGAAGATTAAAGGGTTGAAAGAAACCCTTAAGAACTCTACTCCAAAGTGTTCTCTATGAGTACGAAACAATGTATCAAGATGGTTAACAAGGTAACCATTTAGCAAAGCTTATGATTGACTACAATACAGATGCCTACTTATGTCAATAAATGATATCTAGTATAAGAATACTAGCTCTATTATCAAATGACATAAACAAAGACGATTTTGATTGCATCTAATCAAGGAAATAGTTTAATGAAAGCTCAAAGTTTTTTCAAAGAACAAATCAAAACTCTGTAAGAATGTAACTTACAAAAATTTTGATTATATTTGATAAGACCAAAACAAATGGAGTTTAATCCTTGAGTAAGAGCTAAAGTTGTCTACACTAAGGTGGGATTGTAAATCGGATGGTATGGGACATATAGGTTTACAATGTCACTTAAGTGGACTCAGTGGTATGGGACATTGAACTTAAGGATAATGGAAGCTTAAATTCAAGGATATTGGAGAGCTTTTTCAATCAAGGATTTAGCATAAATGAACCTCCCATTTGGATAGGAAATTAAAAGAACAATTTCCTCCAGTTTTCGAGGACGAAAACTCTTTAAAGGGGGGAAGAAAGGTATCATCAATATGATACTTCTAAGCAAAAGATATTCCTTAACTCTTGTTGAGATATTTAGGTAGTGATGTGTGTGAACACACTAGGACCGTCCGGGCACTTTTTTCCCTCTTTAGGAGGTTTTTTTCCCTTGGCTTGTATATACGCTTGTTGCCCTAATGGGCTACTTATCTTTGTACATTCTCTAGTAATACATTCAGTATTGTGTGTTTGTGCTCCAAGCTTCTTCTTCTTCCTTGTGTTGTTCACGTGCTTCCGCAGACGTCTAACTCCAATAATTGGTATCAGAGCAAGTCGTCGCTTCATCTAGGGCGCCGTCGACACTCCTCCGTTTGCAGTCTCAGAATCGTACGAATTTTGGTGAGCATACTCAGGGTGTTTTTTGAGATCAAAACTGCTTCGCTTTGTGGTGCCCAAATCACGATCTGAGCTCGTTTTGGCCTTCGAACGCACTATCGCAGCACTTGTGCAGGCTATTTTATCTTTTTGTGACAAAGATATATACCAGTTTCTATTCGCCAGTTTAAGCGTCTCGAAGTCTGCTACAGGTCTAGCAGAACTCGTCTAGGTAGTTCTGTTCAACTTTTTGAGATACAGTCAATTTTCTGCATCAAGGTATTTTAGTCACCGGCCATGGTTGAAAGTAGTGATGTATTCTGTATGTTGGCTATTGAGGATATGTTGGATGGTACCAACTACCCATTATGGGCTTATATGATGCGACATGTTTTGGTTGCAAAAGGATTATGGAACATTGTGCAGGGTGTTGAAAGACGTCTTGTTACAGCTATAACGACAGGTACTACAAATACAGGTCTTGGAGCTGATGAAGATGGTATTGAAGATGATATTCCGCAGATTCTTGTTCGTGTTGCTGTTTCTATTGCACCTACTGCAGAGCAGATTTGTTGGGATCGCAGAGATGCCCAAGCACATGCATTGATAGCTTTGTCTGTCAAACATGCCATTATTCCTCACATTCGCTCTTGCAGAATAGCTAGGGATGCTTGGGATACACTTACCACATTGTACCAAGCTAGGAATGAGGCTCGTGTTGCTTACCTCTGAAAACAGTTGGAGAGTGAGCACATGAATGAAGGTGATTCTATGGACAGTTTCCTAACAAAGATCAAAGATTTGAAGGAACAGTTGATTTCTGCTGATGAGGTTATACCAGATAGCTCACTTGTGCAGACCGTTCTGAATGGTCTTCCTGATTCATATCAGAGTTTTGCTTCTACTCTTCGGTTGATGATGAAAGGCAATCCGAATGCCTTATCATTTGAGGAGTTAGTCCCTGTTCTGTTGTAGGAAGATCAGTCCAGGCAGAATAGGTCCATTATGCGTGTTGCAGATCAAGCTTTCCTGGCTAGTCAGAAGGGCAAAGAAAAATGGAGCTCTTCTACTAGTAAGCAAAAATCTGCAAATGCTCCACATTCGAAGAACCAGGATAAAGATGAGAAGAAATCAGAAAAGCAGAAATTGTTTTGCAAGTACTGTAA
Source organism: Ceratopteris richardii (assembly GCA_020310875.1). NCBI lineage: Eukaryota > Viridiplantae > Streptophyta > Polypodiopsida > Polypodiales > Pteridaceae > Ceratopteris > Ceratopteris richardii. The sequence goes on along the minus strand of CM035417.1, from coordinate 89,870,746 downwards.
AGGGAATGCTCATATCATAAAGAACTGTCCAAAACTGGCTGCAAAAGAGGTAAAGAAAAAGGAGGCTGGAATGGTTGTTGCAGAAGCCTCTACACAAAAAACAGAGTCTGCTAATCTTGTGCAAGATGAAGAATGGGCGTTTACTACTGTTTGCAGTTTTGACCCATCTTCTCATGAGCAGTGCATGTCTGCAGTGGACTCAGATGTTTGGTACTTTGATAGTGGGATGACCAAACATATTACCTCGCAGCACAGTTTCCTCTCTTCACTCGAGCCTGCCCCTACAGAGAATACTGTTACATGCACCAACAACTCCTCTTATCCTGTTATGGGAGTTGGTAAGATCATTTTGACTACTGCTGATGGTAGTACTTTCACTTTGTCAGATGCTTTATTTGTGCCAGGGATCAAGAAGAATCTGTTATCAGTTTCTGCATTAGCCAAGATTGGCTTGGTTGTGAAATTTGTTGATGACAGGTGTACAGTTCATGATCTGTCAAATGGTGATGTGATTATTGCTTCTGGCATTTTATGTCGTGGGCTGTATAAGCTCATAGACTATGAAAGATCTGTGAATGATTCGGCATGTGCAGTTCATGATTCTCAGGCTATGTCAGATGCAAAGCTTTGGCATGAATGCTTTGGTCATCTGAATTTTGCTAGTTTGTTACGCCTGCAGAAATCTGATATGGTGTCTTCTTTGCCCAAGATTGAGGCCTCTGGAAAACATGTATGTGAAGGCTGTATTTTGGGCAAAATGCAGCGTTCCTCCTTTCCAAAAGATGGTTCAGTTCGGGCTACGCAGAAATTGCAGCTTGTACATAGTGATGTCTGTGGTCCTATGCAGACACCTTCTTTTGGAAACTATCTTTACTTCGTGACTTTCATTGATGATTTTTCCAGGCATGCATGGGTATATCCATTGAAGGCAAAGTCTGAAGTGTTCATGTGCTTCAAACAGTTTCTGGTTTTGGCTGAAAATCTGTCAGCATGTAAAATGGGCACCCTCCGTTCTGATCGAGGGGGGGAATATATGTCTTCTGATTTTAATGCATTTCTGGCTGAACGTGGGATAAAACACCAGTGTATAGTGCCGTATACACCTCAATAGAATGGAGTTGTTGAACAGAAGAACAGATCACTCATGGAGATGGTGAGGTGTATGGTCAAGAGTCAGGCTTTACCACATAGTTTCTGGCTTGAGGCTGTCATGTGTGCAGCATATGTACTTAACAGGTGTCCCACAAAAGCACTACTTTCTATCACTCCATATGAGGCTTGGCATGACCGCAAGCCATCTGTTGCTCATCTGCGTGTTTTTGGTTGTTTGGCATATGCATTAGTGCCTGAACAACATCGCAGAAAATTGGATGATAAGGCAGTAAAATGTATTTTTGTTGGGTACAATTCTGAAAGCAAAGGCTATCGTTTGTATCATCCACAAACTAAACACATTCTGGTTAGCTGTGATGTTGTCTTTGTGGAAGATGCTATTGAGCCATTGCTTTCATGTACTAAGGAGACATTTGTTAGCTCCAAAGACATGTATGATACATTTATGCCTCTTTTTACAGGTGGACACTCTAGTGCTGGTCCTAATGAGGCAACTTCTCAACCTTTGCAGGTTTCATAAGATGATGCAGATCATACTATTTCTGATGCAGATTTACATGATGCACTTGTTGATGAGAGAGCTGATATTGAGCAGGCAAAAACTATGCCAAAATTGCTGGTGCAGACTTTGCGTGACAGCAAATTAGATGCACCTTTGTCATATCGTACTCGTTCAGGCTCTCATAGTGCCTCCTTTGCATCAGATTGCTCTGCTATGGCTGCATCTAGTCTTTGTGATGAGAATGAGCCTATTTCTTTTGATGAAGCATAGAATTCAGATAATTGGATGGCTGCCATGCAATCTGAATATGATGCTATAATGAAGAATGGTATATGGTCTTTATGTGACTTGCCTCCTGGCAAGAAGGCCATTGGCACTAAGTGGGTATACAAGCTGAAGTGTAAACCTGATGGTACAGTTGACAGGTATAAGGCTAGGCTTGTTGCAAAGGGTTATGCGCAGGAAAGAGGCATTGATTTTGATGAGACCTTTGCACCTACATGCCATATGACTACTGTTCGGAGCATTTGTGCACTTGCATCCCATCATGGTTGGAATGTACATCAGTTGGACATTAAAACAACATTTCTGAATGGTGACTTGCATGAAGAAGTGTATGTTTTTCAGCCCTGTGGTTGTGTGCAGAAAGGGCATGAAAACCAGGTGTGCAAGTTAAAGAAGGCATTATATGGTTTAAGGCAAGCACCACGTGCTTGGTACGAGAAGATACATGCCTATCTGGTTGCACATGGTTTTGTGAACAGTCCAACTGAAGGCACCTTATATGTTAAGCGTGCTAATGATGTTCTTCTATTCATTGTTGTCTATTGTTGATGACATGCTCCTCAGTGGTCCTATTGAGAAGCATATTGCTGATTTCAAGGCTGATTTGCATGCCTCATTTGAGATGTCTGATTTGGGGCATTTGCATCACTATTTGGGCATTCAGTTTATGCAAGTTGATAGTGGAATGGCTTTGTTTCAAACGAAATATATTGACACATTATTGCAGCGTTTTGGCCTTGAAGACTGTAAGCCTATTGCCACTCCTGTGGAGACATGTTTACGATTGAGTCTTCATGATGCTGGAGATGCATTTGATGCTGTTCTCTATCAGCAAGCTATTGGATGCTTGATTTACTTATGCATTACTCGGCTAGATATTCAATTTGCTGTCTCACAAATGAGCAGGTTTATGCATTGCCCAGGAGTCACGCATTGGAAGGCGGTTAAGCGCATCTTTCGCTACTTGAGTGGTACTCGACTACTTGGGTTGTTTTATCCCAAGGGGGGATCACTACCGCCAAATTTGCATGCTTTTTCTGACTCAGATTGGGCTGGTTGCTTTGACACGCGTGTGTCCACCAGTGGTTTTTGCTTCATGCTTGGTAGCTCATGTATATCTTGGTTGAGCAAGAAGCAGCCTACTGTGGCCACTTCGAGTTATGAGGCTAAGTATAGGGCAGCTTTCACAGCGATTGTTGAGTGTGTGTGGCTCAAACTCCTTATGGCTGATTTGGGTGTTGGCGAGTCCTCTACCACCACCATCTTCACTGACAGTCAGAGCGCATTGGCAGTTGTGAGGAACCCTGTGTTCCATGCTCGCACTAAGCACATTGAGGTGCATTATCACTATGTCAGGGAGAGGTTCTCTGCTGGGGAGATGAGCTTGGCATATGTGCCCACGCATGAGAACATTGCACACCTTTTCACGAAGCTCTGCCTAGGGAGAAGTTTGAAGTTTTTCGCAAAGCTTTGGGCTTACTTCCTTTTGTGGAGTGATTTCCACATAGCTTGGCACTTCCTTATACATGAGTGCCCGCTCCTTGTTCACCACATCACTCCCAGGGGGGATTTGTTGATATATTTAGGTAGTGATGTGTGTGAACACACTAGGACGGTCGGGGCACTTTTTTCCCTCTTTAGGAGGTTTCTTTCCCCCGGCTTGTATATGCGCCTATTGCCCTAATGGGCTACTTATCTTTGTACATTCTCTAGTAATACATTGAGTATTGTGTGTTTGTGCTCCAAGCTTCTTCTTCTTCTTCCTTGTGTTGTTCGCGTGCTTCCGCAGACGTCTAACTCCAACAACTCTTACATGAAAGTTAAGGAGTACATTGGATTTCCAAGTACCTAAGTTTGTTTAAGTTAAATCTCAAAAAAAATAAGAACCAGATAGGTAAGAAGGGAATCCATTAAAGAATTCCAATTTGGCAGGTAAATTAAGGTAAGCTAGCCAAAGATTTGAAGCATAATCAGAGTAGGGCTTTTTGAGAATGGATAAAGATGGATCCAAAGTTTGGATGGATAAGCATGTCAACTTGCTTAAGTCAAAAGGGTGACATATAATTGTTGATCCCTAAAAGGAGAATGGTTAATGGTTTGAAGAACATCAACATGATGCTGAAGACTTCAGCAAAGATATCAACTCGTGAAGGTATGAGTTGAAGATCCCAAGAAAATCCCATGGGTAAATATCATTGAAAAAGGGATCTAAAGGAGAAAAGACTCGATCTTATCCCCTATTAAAGTTGCTAGAGGAACTTTGAGAAAGCCAAGTGACCTAACTTGGTCAAATATATCGAACCTTGTATGGTTGGATAATCCAAGAGGCCTCCATTGGTCAAAAAGATCAAACCCTTTTATAGTTTGATACCAAGTAAAGTTCAAAGGTCAACATAAAGAGACCTTAGATTTAGAAACCATAGTCTTTGCTCTCATGAAAAAGATGCCAAGGAGTTCGAAGGTGGAATTCATGATCATGGTAAATGATCAGAGAGCATTAAAGAGATAAGGGCAAAGAAGGTGGAAACACTGAGGATGTAGTTCTACGGATTGGAGAAAAAACTCACTGGTATGGGACAGTGAGAACTAATGCCCATTGAGATTTTTCTCTGATGGCCAGAGAGAAAATAGGCTCAAGATCCGATAGGAAACATCACGATAAGCCTTAAAGATAAGACCATTAAGATTAAGGTCTTAGGTTCATTATGAGGTGTAGAAATGTACCTCCTTGAATCAATTTAATACATCTAGTTGTATGAACAAAAGAGTAAATAGAATGAACATGACATTTACCCTAGAAAAGGCTATCCTTTATGCTCTTAAGCAGATGCATTTTTCATAAAATGCATAGCCAACTTTTATGTGGAACAATAAATTTGGATAAGTAAGAGGGTAAAGAATTTTGGGAGTTAAACTCCAAAGGTAAGCCAAGCCTATTCAAGTAAAATAGCCTTGAATGAAAGAATGATCTGTAAAAGATCTTTGGTGAGAACAAGTGATTCAAGAACGTTCCTAGCAAGATCTGGGATATGATGCCTAGAAACAAGTATCTTTCTTGCAAGACCTTGAAACTTGAATCATCTAAACTCCATCCAATAGAAAATCTAGAGGGTATCTTGATGGCTTGATAAAGTATTGTTCCTCAATTTTGAGGATTTGAAGGAATTGATTTAAGATTTGTTTCTCTTTGCAAAGCTTTGATGACCTTTGAGGTTAGTATACATAACTATCTAAACCACAGTTGGTTCAAGATAGTTAGTACTGATTCTCATTAGAAGGATACACTAAGCTAAGACGAACAAATGGGGTAGAAACCTAGAGAAATGGTCTACCAAATAGAACCAATTCCTAAAGTCATCTTTGGATCTAAGTCTTGAATGTTAAAACTTCCAAAGGGATTAAAATCTATTCTGAGAATTAATCCAAGGAAAATCAAACATGATCAAGATAGGCATCCACTTGTAGACATGAACTTGTAGATTGGGTATATTATCATTCGGAATACTTGAGCGTTATGTTTCAAGAAGACCTGGATGATTGAAATAAGTCCACCTAAGTTGCAAAGGAATGAGAAGAAAGTATTTCTCCTCATTTTATTGAGCATATTTAGGTAGGGACTCAATAGACCCACTTTGCTAAGTTCACATCTTTAGCTAAGTCCTATCCAATACAAATAAAGTATATTTGTATTTGAAAAGGACTAAGAAAAAAAAGAATAAGTTAAGTTCAGAATATCTGAAGATTCCTCTCCTTTCTGTTGTAAGTGGAAGACGAATCTAGTTTCTCGTCCTTTCAAGATAGAGATAGGATCTCTATCTTAGACTCCTAAAATTATAAATTTCTAGGGAAGTACAAAGTGTACTGAAAAGGAGCTCAAGGTTTGTGAAAGTGCAAAAAGAAAAAGACCACCAAAGAAGTCCACCCATCTCACTAGTCCATAGGTACACGGCATGCATGTACATTTGGGGGACTAAGAGAAAGTGATTTGGGCAGGGATTTTGATTCATTTCTTTTCAGAATAAGGTAGAGATTAGCCCTTATCTGATTACTCGAAATGAATCTTAAGAGAGAGATGACCATGCTCAGAGTATAGATCATGGTGCATGGGGGAATACTCCACATAATATACTTGAACACATTTTCGAGGACGAAACTGTAAAAGGGGGGAAGAATGTTGTATAACTATGGGTCAAAGTGGCCAAAGACATGGGATTTGAGGGTCCAAAACCACTTGGAGAACCCTTGGATTCTATTGGGAAACCCTTGGGAAAGTATCTCCAAGAGTCTGGTTTGAACCCTTGAGTTATTTGGATTTATTTTCTCCCAATTGAAGAGTTTTGACCCTTAGGATTGATATTTCCTAAGAGTATGGTATTTAACCCTTAGGGAGGCCTCTCAAACCTTGAGACTTGTATGTACAAGCTTGGGAGAAGTCCTTTTAAGAATCCATGTGAAGGCCATGTGATTTCCAAGGTTAGAAGGCCTTGGATTAGAATCCATGTGGAGAGGACACTTGGCAAGCTCTCCTCACATTTTCCCCCTTGGCCTTGAGGTATATATATGGGTGGAGTTGGTTGGGTGGAGACGGGCTCTCTCTTAGGAGTGTGGTCTTGCTAGTCATTTAGTTGGTGGTTTTGCTAGGTAGTAGTTTATTGTTTTCACAACAGTTAGCATAATTGCAGAGCTACCTAGGCCAAAAAATATGAAGGAAGTACAGGCTTTCATGGGGCATTGTGGTTATTATTGATGATTTATACACATGTATGCAATCATCACAAAGCCTCTATACTCCATTTTGACTAAATTTGAATGGATGAATGAATGTGAAAAAACCATTCAATGAACTTAAACAAAAAATGTGTTCAACACCCATATTAACAACACCAGATTGGAATAAGCTATTTTATGTGCATGTGGTTGCATCCAACTATGACATACGGTGTGTGCTAGCACAACCTATGAGCAAGAGCAATATAGATCTCCACATTGCATATTCAAGTAGACAACTGAATGCAGTGGAGAGAAATTATACCACTACAGAGCGGGAAAGATCAGGAATGATTTATGCGATAAAAAAATTAGGCATTACTTGTTGGCAAATAAGTTCAAGTTCTTCACATACTATTAAGCATTGTTTTATTTAGTCAATAAGCCTTGTAACACACGACGATTGATATGGTGGTTTCTAATCTTGATGGATTATGATTTTGAAGTAGTAGCCAGGAAAGGAAAGACCCACCTTAGAGCCGATCATCTTTCATGGCTTACAATTATAGAAGCCCCTCAAGGAATAGCGGGTGAACTACCAGATGTATACCTATTTAATCTTGAGGTAGTGTCAAAACGGGCCAAGCCTATTGTCCCTATTCTCACATATGGACCAAAGAATCGTAGGATTAAGATCAGAGAATGAGAGACCACTAAGTCACAAAGATACTAGATAGTAGCAGGAAGCATGTATAAACAAGATAATCAGAGAATTCTTACTTGTTGCATAAAGGAATCTGAACATGAGAAATGGTTGCAAATAGCACATGTAGGTGCATTAGAACAACATCATTTGAGACAACATACATTGTAGACTCTACATATATTAGGAGTGTATTGGCCCTCTATGGAAGCAAATGTCTATACACTATGCAGGGAATGCCCAGTTTATCGTGACAGACCACCCATGGAGCATGCCACTTTATATCATGTGTCCCTTAGGCTAGAATGGAGTGAACCAATAGTAACCTATTTGCAGATCAACATTCCTCAACGAATGAGTTTTAGCAACACAACGAAGTCTAGAGCAGGAAGCTCAAGACTACACATTCATGGGCAATAACCTGTACAAAAGAGGAAGAGATGGATATCTAAGACAATGTGTTCATGAGAGAGATTATTTAAGCATATTAGAGAGTGCACACCAAGGTTTTGCAGGAGGTTATTTTGGACCCATTAGAATAATCAAAGCCATACTATTCATAGGATTATTGTTGTCAACTATTCATATGGATGCATTTACATATGTGAAGAGGTATGCCATATGCCAAAGAACTCAATTTCCTACTTGAAAAGATGAAATGCCGCTAAAACCCATGATGGGAGGATGTGCATTCTCTAAGTGGGGTATAGATTTTGTAGGACCCATTAACCCTCATGCTAAAGGCACTCATACTGAATACATCATTGTAGCAACAGGTTATCTCACCAAATGGGTAGAGGCTAAGGCTACTAAAAAGAATGATGCGCACACAACTGCAAAATTCTTGTTTGAGAATGTCTTTACCAGGTATGGATTACCTATAGAATTGGTGAACGATAGAGGGACTCACTTTCTAAACCATGTTATTGAATATTTATTACAAGATTTGATGGTGTTTCACAAGAAATCCACACTATATCATCCTCACGACAATGGACAGGTAGAAAGTACTAATAAGATCCTCTATAACGTATTGATGAAACTCGTAAACAATAAAAGTTCAGATTGGGACAAATAGTTACATCATGCTATTCGAGCATATCGAGTGGCCTACAAGACCGTACTCAAAGCAACTCCCTTTCCGATGGCTTTTGGTCAAAATGTAGTGCTTCCCTTGGATTTTTTGATACCCACCCTTAAGGTTGCACAAGAGCATCACTCAACTGGCCAGTGTTATCTTCAAGGATAATGGACTTGGAACGATTAGGAGGGACCAGCTTAAGAGCGGTAGCAGGCATATATGTAGCCAAGAAGCGACAAAAAGCCTACTTCAATGCACATGTGAAAGATAAAGGCTTGAAAGAAGGAGATTTAGTCCTAGTGTATGCATTGAAACAACACGCACGAAAGCTAGAGAAACGTGGTTATGGACATGTGATTATAAACAAAATTTCAACAAGTGAAGCGATACAATTAGCCACACTAGAAGGAAAGATAATGCCTAATTACATTAGTGGTTGTAGAGTCAAGCTTTATCAAGAACCTCTTACTCATTGTATGCTCAAACAGCTCATGTTGGCAAAGAAATGCAAGGAGGAAGAGAAGCGAATATGAGAGGAAGCTCAGGTAGAGGCCTTAGAACACATTAACGTATAAAATTAAGAAGACAAGGACTAGGGAGAGAACACTATAACCATTTCAAAGACTCTAAAACAAACACCAATACCGATGAAGAAGCCCACAGACTTCCTATGGCCATGTGCTAAACAAGCTCAACTACCCGTCCTAGCATAGTGGATAGGAGACCATTCATTACAATCATGCTAAGGCAAGGCAATACCCGCTAGGAGATTAGGGCATTGATTTATTCAAGTGTAACAACTAATGCGATTAGGTGGTCTCACTATCAAGACATGGGATTAGAAATGCGGCTGATTGAAGCATACCTCATAGGGCTAGGGGGCATGGAAATCCCTTGCTTGGGTGAGGTGGACCTTCCTATTCGCATAGATGATGTAACCTTGATGGTGAAACTCCTATTATGCCATGACGACAACCTGATAGAGCCATTAATTCTTGGTCAAGATTGGTTATGTGATCTCTCAGTGGACTAAAATCGTAGAGACTACTCCCAGTAAATCAAGCTCTTAGACCAACAGCAAGTGGTACCACTTGACTTCCTTAATGACACCCCCCTTGAGGAACGTAACCCCATCCCATCTAAGATGCATGCCAAGGAGTACCGAAAGATTTTTGGAAAATGCTTCCATTGACAACTACCCTTGTGGGGTAAGAGATGAATAGCCTTTGCCCCACCAGATGCCAGGAGATTTTCCCCTCCTCTTTCCTCGAAAAAATAGGGACCACCAACAATGAGGTGGGTCAAGTCGATTACATCAGTGGCCATGTGGGCTACATTTGTGGCTAGATGGGCACCATAGCACCAATCATCTCTAGCAGTGCAAGCCAGGATGAGAAGAATCCAAAGCAAAGTTAGACTCACCATTCGACATCCCCTCAACCTCCTTCTCCACAAATGAGGACTTGACAAATTTGAGTCGCTAAGAAGTATCTAACGACCAGGACCAAGCTCACACAGATGGGTACCAAAAGCCTATTTTATAGCTCAACGACCAAGCCTTGTGATAACCATCCCTCTAAAATCACGCTGCTCATTGAGGCTACCATTGCAAGATTCATCCCTTGTGTTTCATCAAAAGAAGCATATCCACACACCAACTCTTAGGAAGTGGGTGCCAAAATGTATCCAGAGACCTCCACACACTTCTTTGCACAATATAACATTTCTCACAACTAACCTTTATCCTTGTAATAATTCAGTGACACCTAAACCTTGTATAAACCCACCTTCACTAACCCACCATCACTTGTAATGACCTCTCACAAAAAGCAATGTATGCATTATTCAGAGCATGTAGGATGTCTAGCAACCTACATTAGCTACTAGGAGAGCATTACATCAATCACCGCACAACACACGGCTACACGAGTTATGCATGGGTTATGGAAAGGGATTGTGGTCTCACTTTATTGGGATCATAAATAATTTCCATGCTAATGTGTTATCCTTTTGTAGCAAATCTTCTACACACACTTAGATAATCATGCAAGTTGAAGGAACCTCTGAGGCTGGCACTAGCACATGAGAAGTGGGTTTTGAGAACTTATTGGCTAAAGCCCGTCTGACAATGAGACCTCTAGAATTTCAGGTCTTCATGGGGTTGATTCCTATTGAAGATCTCCCCATCGGAAGGAGTGAGAAAGTACACACCAAGTCACATTGGTTGTAGGGATTAATAGGACCATTGGCTGATGCACAACACATTTATGATGCAATGCTATGCTTCAATGGAGATACTTGGGGCAGATATTAGTTCTTCTCCACGGATTTTGAGGCCCTTCAAAATTCAGAACGTTACAATCGATTTGGTGAGGGTAGGATTTATGAAATACTTCAATGCTCCCCCCCCCCAAACCTGAATTTTACCATTGTTTCTATTTGGTTACCACACTGCAACAAACTATTAGGAAAGAGTTACCCGACATGTTCATTTTGCCCTCACTAGTTGTAGATCCCCCTTTCAAGAATTTTTATCTCTCATAAGATCTCATGAGGGTTACACTCAACATCCATGGCACACATACACCAACAGAAAGGGAAATGTTCATTCTAGAGCCAATGAAGAAAGGTGACGTGCTCAAATGGGCATATATTTCAGCTATAACACCCAAACTCGCAAAGCCATTATGAGTATGCACGCAAGACTTTGCCTTCCTGGCCTAAGACCATTTTACAATGTCGGAGAAATGAATTTGATTTGTCTTATACTTAGCAAATACAATGCCCCTGACTATCGTTTTTCCTAGCTCAATTCAGGAACAAATATATTTGGCACAACAAAGATGGGCATGAAAACAAGTTATTCATGGTGGTTGTGCAAACACCAAGATTGTATACTTGTGTCTAGCATATGATATACCTGTCGAGCGTGCCCTGACTAGTGAAGAGTTAAAGAAATTTAAAAGAACTTCCAAGAAATCCCATAAGTTAACCAAGGCAAGGGTAGGAAACCGTATGAGAGGTACAATCCCACGATTATAGGTCCTAGAATCACCATCACCTCAACATTCGCCACGATAGTCTCCTAGGGACCCTCCAACACTTGTATCTCCTATTCGTATTCACTTATCATGCCCCATCACAACTGTAGATACCACCAGCATAGCGTTCACCTCAGAAGCTACCCCTGCCACCACCACTCATGCCACCACTTCTGATGTAGGAGATGCTCCCACGAGCATTGGTGCGAAAGCATTTAGATTCCCCATACCCAACCTCAAGGTAGAACCTCTCAACAAAATGTTTGATTTTCAGATGCAAGAGATATTTTCGAGTGAGTTCCAATTCTGAGATGCACAATTTTTCTCTAAAGGATATGAACAACCGAGCTATCCGAGCTCTCCACTTGAAAAAGGGCATGACGAAGTAGTATCAAGTTTAGACAAGGAAGGTCAAAGAGTGACTGATGATGAAGGCGATGATGAAGAGAGCCAACATAGTTGGGACTCACAAGACAACGACCAACACGAACACGAAAAGCAACAAACTGAGGCTTAGAGAGATACAAGTACATGAGAAGAGGATACATCAGAGGCTTTCACATACACGATTGCCATTCGAAATCTATATTGCAATATGCAAGCTTTGTGGGTGAGCAGATGGATTTCAGAACAACAAAGTTAGGAAATTCTACAACAAGAACTAGCCAGCGAAGGGTTTGAAGCTTCTTTCGTAGAGGGTTTTAATGAACTAGTCAAGTTAGTGGGTACAATAGAAGCATTTCATTTCTTAAAGAGCAAACCCTTGCCACAATTTGACCCTAGACATATTGGCTTGATGTCAAGGCCATAAGAATACATCTGCATCCCAACCGATGCTTAGTCCTTTTGTCACCACAAAGAAGCACAACTATTTGCAAAGTTGCCACCCCAAGGAGAAACAATTGTCATCGACTCTCCTCCTCAACCCTCGACATCCATACCCACAACCACCGTGGAAATCATCTCTACGTCCGCAGGAATCCTTCCTTCTCCTATACATCCAACTTCCCTTGTATGTGCTACCTCATTCTCTTTAGCTCCACCCATCTCAAGTGTTGTAGCAAAATCCATAATACATCCAATTTCCATTTCTCCCATTGAACCCCATACACCCATTACCCTGACGATATTTCCACCCATTCCCGCTAATCCTTTCCTCACCCATTTGCTTTCCACAACAACCATTCTTTCCATTACAGCACCCACTAACTTTTTCACCTGTGATACCTACCAGTCCTAGTACTTTGCCATCATCTTATCCCATACACCAATCAGTTTGTGAAGCTCCCCATGTAATATATTCGTCCACATTTGAAAGTCTTGTGTTTACACCCCTGCACCCACCCATAGTCATGCCACTCTTCACCTTTAGCTCACTTGATTACAATTTTAGCAACATGGACATCTCACCACCCACAACACCAACACTCACATCCACCACCCCAGTACACCCTCTCATGACACCACATTTTGCAACTAACACCATAGCATTCACAATCTTGAACATGTCTCCCTTTCCCCCTCCATCAACCACTGCAAAAACTTCATTGTTTAACACACCATCGCTACTATCATCATCATCCATTGTAGATTATGCATTTTACCACATGTTAGCTTGCATTCACCAAGTATGTGAGGAATTCACAACATTAGGACATAACTACAAAGCTTTGAAATAAACAATGACACAAGTACAAACTAGCCTCAATTCGCTAACCATTGAGAACACCTCTCTAAATGCATGACATCAAGAACTATGTGATGCATACCACTCCATGGAGCTAGAGTTCAAGCAAAAGACAAAAAAGGATATCATAGAAGCAGAAGAGCATCTACGAGTACAAATTGTAAGGAATGGAATGTTAACACGAAATATGAGACTCTTACGATGACATCTTGTAGTGGCAAAGGAATAAAACCAATGCATACAAGAACAAAATAGAGAGAATTTTGAAGCATCTATGGACAAGCATGATGAACCCATTAGTCCAAGTCGATTCAAGGCTGTTCAATCCAAAACAATGCAAATGCTGCTAGAGGATCATGCATGTTTATTAGATGATTATGACAAATTAAACAAGGACTATCGACTACTGAAAAGTGACAAGGCCACCTTATGCCTAAAAGCACCAGTGCAACAACCTATAATTCAAGAAGTCATGCCATTAGAGATAATGGAAAAAATGGTTGCATCACGTGTGTTGGCACTCCAAGCTCAAGTTCTCGATCATTTAGAGATTCCTAGATCCAAATCCCCACCTGAAGTCCCGACAGACAAAGAAACCATCCCCATCCTGGTGGAGGCAACATTCGAAGAAGAATATGAACCCCAATCTACCCTTGGTGGATGCGTGACCGAAGATGTCCAACATACATTTGAGCTTCCCACCACAGTGTGGATGAAACCAATAGAGGAGCTAGGCACAAATCATGTAGCAAGGGGTGAAGCACAACTACATGCAATGGTAGTGATCGAGGAAAAGATACTCCAATCCCCATATGTCGCACAGTTAGTGCCACGATGATATATCTCCATCAATGAACTTCAATACAAACCATACATTCTCTATATGATTGAGTATCATTTGGTGATTCAGAAGGCCATGGGGAAGAAACCTACACATGCCACACGGTTCCAACTTGAAGATCTACCTTTAGAGGCTCAACATGGTAAAATTTTTCAACCTGACTAGCACAAGGAACTATTACAAGAATATCACAAAATGTTCTATATGTGGAACAAGGCTCCCTTGCACCTCACATACAACCCTTGTTATGGTCCAGTACCCCATCACCACTCTTCGATTGCATTTGCTATCAAAGTACAAAATATTAAGTAGTGCCAAGACTAGCTAAATTACCCATACTTCATGCCACCTAGTGGTTCCCCCTCAATCGGATACATGATGGCGACAATAAGGCATTGGCTCCCTCAGCTTCACCACATGACCGATGTGGCAGCACAGATGATTATGAAGATTTTTGACATGATGTAGACTATGTTCAAAAACTTCAGACACATCATGCCACCCATGTGTCCACACCAAGATTTGAGCATGGCAACGGCAATCTTATCTATGATACGATTACAACGCCATCACTTCGAGTGTGCTACAGTGGCATTGGTGAATCAAATACCTACCTGGATGTTATAAATTGATCTTCAAAGAAATGTTTACTACAGATTTTTGGGAGTACCACTTCGAGGTATTCATTAGCCGACCAGCACATTTGTTACAACTATTTGCTTGCGAACAGTTGATGTACTCCACATGTTATCACCTCCAAGAACATGATGAACGTCAGGCTATTGAATGGGAAAAATTAGAATCAGATCTAGCAAGAGGTCTTCGTATCACCAAACAAACACTCTTCCATGATCTCTTACAGACCTACATCACCAATACCCTACAACAAGGATTTGTCGGGGATGACAGACGCAAGATGGAGGGGGGTATTGGAAGTGCAAACAACACTGGCCACAAACATCCGCATAGAGGTAGTATGTGAAAGAGGAATTAAGTAAGTTCGGGGGGCCAAACATGTTCATTTTTCAAGAAATATGCTTTACAATACTTTACTCAAAACTTCAAAAAGTGATTTTCATCACTCTTATTTGGTATGAAGCAACTCCATATTGTGCAAGCGGAAGCTTGAGGATCTTAGGAAGAATTCTCATACCAATTTTGGTAATTTTTAGGCTTCGTTTGGACCTCTAAATTATTCCTAGAACCTAATTTTTAACTATGCCGGACTCTAGGTTCAAAATCGACCAAAACTAGTCTAGAAACTATAAAAAGAGCTAGAGAGATCATTTGTGGGGTTAGCTTGTTAGAGATTGAAGATTTTATGAGAGCTTGTACGAGTTCTTGAGTAATAGAGCGTATTCTTCACCTTACATTGCTTCTCTCTTGTCTCTATCTTGTGTGTATGTTTGTGTATGTGTGTGTGCATTTGCATGCTTCTCGCCTTCACCATCACTCACATCACTCATTCACGATATTCATATCAACCTATCTCTTCTGTGGATTGACAGTTAAGGAGGTGGAGCTTCTGGATGTGGTGCTTATCCTTGTCTAGAAGAATTGGGGGATCACTACCGCAAGATTTACATCCTTTTTTTTTTACTCTTACTAGGTTGCAGCCTACTATGGCCATGTCTAGTTATGAGGCTCAGTATAGGGCAGCTTTCACAACAACTATTGAGTGTGTGTGTGTGTGTGTCTCTTAGATGCCTTATGGCTGATTTGGGAGTTGGTCAATCTTCTACCACCACCATCTTCAATGACAATCAGAGCACATTGTCAGTTGTAAAGAACCCTATGTTCCATGCTCAAACTAAGCACATTGAGGTGCATTATCATTATGTCATGGAGAGGTTCTCTATTGGAGTAATCAATTTGGCATATGTGCCCAGAGAGGAGAACATTATAGACCTTTTGACAAAGGCTCTCCCTAGGGAGAAGTTTGAAGCTTTTCGCAAAGATTTGGGCTTACTTCTTTTTGTGAATTGATTCCACGTAGCTTGGCACTTCATTGTACATGAGTGCCCAACTCCTTCTTCACTGGAGCACTCCCAATCGGGATTTGTTAATATATTTAGGTAGGGTGTGAACACACTAGCACAGTTGAGGCATTGTTTTCCCTCTTTAGGAGGTTTTTTCCCCTAACTTGTATATACACATATAACCCTAATGGGTCACTTATCTTTGTACATTCTCTTAGTAATACATTTAATATTGTTTGTTGTGCTTGTAGCTCCTTCTTCTTCCTTGTGTTGTTCACGTGCTTTGCCGGACCTCAAACTCCAACATCCTTAAATAAAATACTATTGCTAAAGCATCCCTTTCTATATTAATGTAGTTTCCCTCATCTTGAGTAAGAAAGTTACTAGAATATTTCCTTGTTCTATCCACCTTATACTTTATACTTGGTTGTGTCAAAATAGTGCCTATTACTTGTGTACTCACATCATCATGTACATGGAAGAGCTTCATCCGATTGAGAGTGGTAAATTAATTATGTATTAACTGTGAAATGGTCTAGCTATGTCATCATAGATCCTAATATATCTTGGATGATAACATGTGTGCCCAAGGAACCCTTGCACGTTGTTGGGAGTGAGTGAAATAAGCATTATTTTTAAATGGCTAGTAACTAATCTGAGTCTCAAGTTGTTCCTTCTACAGATACATATGCCCTAAAAAGTTGACCCTTGCGATCAAGAATGGAAATTACCAGGATTCTATTTCAACCTTGTTCCCTTGCATCTTTCTAACACTTTTTCTTGCTCTAGAAAATGAGGAAATATCATCTATAAAAGTTCTTAAGTTAAAGATTATGTTAATCATCATGTTAAAAGCTAATGGAGGATTATGTTGTCTTAAAAGCCATCTTTACATACTCATATGCTCCCCCAAGGTGTTATGAAGGGAGCCTTTGAGCAGTTTTCTCAGTGTATCTCAATCTTATTATGCCCATTGAGCTATCCATGAAACTATAAAAAGCATGTCCTACTAGTTCCTCCACCTCCTCGTCTGCAAAGGGTGAGTGATCAAGGATAGTCACTTTGTTTAACTCAAAAAAGAATACACAGATATGAATCTTGTTAGTTTTTTCATGGGAACTATTATCATTCATTCCATCCATTATGAATATCCTACAATAATGATTAATATGGCTTCTTGCATCTTCTTGATTTCTTCATGAATTGCTTTTTCGTACTTTAGTTAAGGTGATAGATTTTGCCACACACAAGTTCTACCTCCTTTGTAAGTAGGATTTTATGTTCTCCTTTCCTATATGTGGCTTTGTGATCCAAAATTTCAAGATGTTCCTAGATCCGTGATGCCATTGAAATAGGCTTAGGAAGATCTTCTTATCTCAAATTAAATTGTCTAATAGGATTTCTCTTGAGTAGGTCATCCCTACCATTTGAATCCTCTTCTTCTTGGTTTTCTTGTGCTTTTACTTTACTTCTCAAGGTGCCTATCTGACATGCTCGCATGGAATGTCTACCTTATCTTCCTTATCATGCAAGGAACCTTCAAGGACTTCTTAAAAATGGAATTCTTGATTTTCCTTTACCTTTTTGATTTCTTGGGTGTTTACCTCTTCCTTCTTAATGATTATTTGTATCTTCTTTCCGCTCCGATGGGACATCATATGTTCTCCCTATCCTAAGATTTTAATATGTTACCTCTAATTCAAAGCTCATAACATCCATAACATCTAGTAGCTCCTTGCCTTTAAGATCATCCTTAAACTCATCTCTCACATTGATGGCATGATCTAAACCTGTACGAGGACCTAGACCATCTTCCAAGTATACTTGTCCTTGTCCTCCTCTTGCATGCTTCACTCACATGAGGTCCTTACCCCAATGATCGTTGGCATATGCATGCCTGAGCCATGGACTTCCTAGAAATAGAGGGAACCCTTCTTGAATGCGAGGAAGATTCACAATTAAAAAGTCTAAGACAAAGAGATTGTTTTATATTTCCATCTATACCTTTCCCACGACTTCTACTGGCTTGACATTACTTTAATCTCAAAAAGTTGCAATAAAGAAAGCTTCCTTTAAGTCATAAACCAAGCTTTATCATAGTGTATTGTGAGACTAATTTGATTCCAGATCCACAACCTATAGTTTCACTAGAGAGAATGTGTTCCGAGATGCTTATCATGAGCATAGGACTTTTCTGGTAAATAAGAGGAGTTCGCATGGTTAGATGAGTAGCACTAGTTGTTGCCACTCAAGCAAGTGAAGTGAAATGACTAATGACTTTGGGGGCATCACTTCTAAATCATGCATCTATCCTTAGCAAATCATATAAGCTCATATGCTTCTATATTTTCTTGAATAGTTAATTTGTATCTAACTTTGTAGGCTTCACAAACTTTTGAACTTTAATTTCTTCATAGCTGAATTAGAAACAAACTTAAAAAGAAAAAAAAAAAGCAAAATCAAATGCAAATTTGAAAAAAATAAAACGACAAACAATCAAGTAAAAGATTATTAATTTGAGCATCAAACTACTCACATGATCATCTGTTCTCCTCAATTGATTGAGATTTTACAAAGGACTCATTGTATTGCCTTCACAATCACAATTTAAAAGAGAATACCTTGCTTTTCTTCCCTTGACATTGATTTCTAAAGGATAGAAACATTTCTTGTTGTATGTTAAGTAAAGTTTGCTTGTGATTTTCTCACCACATCTCAATGTATCACTAGTGACGTGATTGAACTCTCTTAATGAATCATGAAACTTCTTCAAATTTTCAATCCAAGGGTACGCTAATCTTATTTTTGCTTAGATACTAGTGCAATAAACTACATATCAATCATTCATATAAGAATCAAGTAAAACTTTACATGAAATCATCATTTGTAAAGAGAATATTAAGTCAAGAAGAACACAACTTTCTGAGAAGTTATATTTGAAAGCTTAAAATGATCATAACGCAATGAATATTGCACCAAATTGAGTTATTCAAGTGGTTACTCTATGCTATTTTTCGTACACAATATCTTCAGTAGAAGTCAATGATGAAGCCTTTTTCAAAATAGTTTACTTTCTTCAAATCAACAAATGATCTTTAAACAAAGTCACGAACTTAGCAATGATCTCATATACAAGTCCAATCTCATTCTACTTATGAAGATTCAACCAAACAAAATGCATCAGTTCTCGCAATGGATCTCACAAAAGATTTAAAGAAAAGAAGAAGCTGCCAGCAAAATGAGCTCTCTATTCTCAAGAATGAATGAATACTAATGACATCAAGTCCCCCAAATCTCCTCTTCAATGTGAAAATGTTACATTTCCTTCGTGCGATGTTGAGGGCTTCATGCTACCGTTCCCTTTTGTATTGTTTGAATTCAATACATTATATCAAATTTTTGACAAAAAATTAGTGCATTAATCTATTGGCTATGAAAAGCTTGTGCTAAAACCTGAGAAAAAATGAGCTCTTTGTCATCCAACCGTTCATCATAGGGCCTCTTAACTTTCTAGCCAAGATAGCTGGGGGTTGGACAAAAACTTATATTTTCTACCAATCAATCTTAAATATCTATTATATTAGATATCTGCTCAAGTTTAGTAGCAGATCACCAAATATCAAAACATACTCGAACCTCTAGTTTTCCTATCACGTTGATGTTCTTTGGATCTAAGATGGATACTATCATCAACCCATATAAACTCAGCACAACTAATACATCGAAGACCCTATGATTTTCGAGTCTCTAACTAGACAAAGGCACTACGACAATACATCTTCATAGAGTTTCTTTATGTCCCTTGCTTAATAGACCATTTTGGAGATTGTCCAACTCTTGTTGCTTTTGTATGAGAGATCCAATTGTGGAGTGAGACTTATTTCGTTTTGCATCACTTTCATTACCAGTAGCCTTGATCTGAGCATAAATTTGATTTTGCATTATATTATCGAATTTAGCTCAAAGAAGGCTATTTGGAAACATCTACATGTAGTGGCTACGTAGCTATTTCAGCCTGTTAGAATACGTCATTAATCTTCTAAGCATGGGCGGCTCTCTAAGGTCATATAACATTGGTCCCATCTCAGAGTTGAAGCCCTCCTATCTCAAAGGTAGAGCAAGTTTACTTGAGGGTTTTGTTTTTTTTTTCTTAATAGGTTCCAACAAGTCCGATAAGAAGATCTCCTATTTAAGCAAACCCCATGCTAGTTTATGCTCTTCGTAAAAAAAAAAAAGATTTACCTGTCTATTTCTTATACTAGATTCATTGAAAATTTGAAACCATTCTTGTACTAGATTCATTGAATATTTGAGAACTTTTTTTCCCTGTTACATGAGTCACTTGAGATCTATCTAGCTTTATTAAGAGTCTCCAAACTTGGGTTCATTTCATGCATGCTCTAGGGAAATAGAGATCACGCTATTGATATATTTAGGTAGTGATGTGTGTGAGCACTCTAGGACAGCCGGGGCACTTTTTTCCCTCTTTAGGAGGTTTTTTTCCCCCGGATTGTATATACACCTATTGCCCTAAAGGGCTACTTATCTTTGTACATTCTAGTGGTAATACAATCAATATTGTGTGTTGTGCTCCAAGCTTCTTCTTCTTCCTTGTGTTGTTCGCGTGCTTCCAAAGACATCTAACTCCGACCATTGGTATCAGAGCAGGTCGTCACTTCATCTAGGGTGTTGTCTACACCTCTCCACTTGCATTCTCAGAATCACACAAAATTTGGTAAGCATACTCTCAGGGTGTTTCAGAGATCAAAACAACTTTGCTGTCCGGTGCAAAAATCATGATCTGAGTTCGTTTCGGCCTCCGAATGCACTATCGCAGTGCTTGTGTAGGCTATTTTGTCTTTTTGTGCCAAAGGTATATACCAGTTTTGGTTTGCCAGTATAAGCGTTTGGAAGTCTGCTACAGGTTCAACAAAATTTGTATGGGCAGTTCTATTCAACTTTTTGAGATACAGTCAATTTTTTGCATCAAGGTATTTTAGTCACCGCCCATGGCTGCAAGCAGTGATGTATTCTGTATATTGGCTGTGAGGATAAATTGTATGGTACCAACTACCCATTGTGGGCTTATATGATGCATCATGTATTGGTCACAAAAGGACTATTGAATATTGTGCAGGGTGTTGAAAGACGTCGTGTTACACCTGCGAATACAAGTATTGCAAATACAGGTGCTAGAGCTAATGTAGATGGTGTCGAAGATTATGATATTCTACAGATTCTTGTTCATGCTGTTGTTCTATTGCACCTACTGCAGAGCAAATTCATTGGGATGGCAGAGATGCTCAAGCAGATGCATTGATAGCTTTGTCTGTCAAACGTGCTATTATTCCTCACATTCGCTCTTGCAGGATATCTAAGGATGCTTCGGATACACTTACCACATTGTATCATGCTAAGAATGAGGCTCCTATTGCTTACCTCCAAAAACAATTGGAGAGTGAGCACATGAATGAAGGTGATTCTACAGATAGTTTTCTCACAGGATCAAGGATTTGAAAGAACAATTGATTTCTATTGATGAAGTTATACCAGATAGCTCACTTGTGCAAACCGTTCTAAATGGTCTTCCTGACTCATATCAGAGTTTTGCTTCTACTCTTCGTTTGATGATGAAAGGTAGTCCAAATGCCTTGTCATTTGAGGAGTTAGTCTTTGTTCAGTTGTAGGAAGACCAATCTAGGTAGAACAGGTCTATTGTGCATGTTGCAGATCAAGCTTTCCTAGCTAGTCAGAAGGGCAAAGGTAAATCGAGATCTTCTAGTAGTAAACAGAAATCTGCAAATGTTGCACATTTGAAGAAGGAAGACAAAGATGAGAAGAAATTAGAAAAGAAGAAACTCTTTTGCAAATATTGTAAAGCAAATGATCATGTCATCAAGAGCTGTCCAAAACTAGATGCTAAAGAGGCAAAGAAGAGAGGGGATGGAATGGTTGTTGCAGAGGACTCTACACCAAAAACAGAGTCTGCTAATCTTGTACAGGAAGAAGAATGGGCATTTACTACTCGTTGTAGTTTTAACCCATCTTCGCATGAGCAGTGCATGTCTACACTAGACTCAGATGTTTGGTACTTTGATAGTGGGGCAACCAAACACATTACCTCGGTGCACTAGTGTAGTTTCTTCTCTTCACTCTAGCCTTCCCTTACAGGGAATACTGTTACATGTGCCAACAACTCCTCCTATCCTGTTATGGGAGTTGGTAAGATCATTTTGACTACTAGTGATGGTAGTTCTTTCACTTTGTCAAATGTTTTGTTTGTGCCAGGGATCAAGAAAAATCTATTATCAATTTCTGCATTCCCCAAGATCGGCTTGGTTGTGAAATTTGTTGATGACTGATGTACAATTCATGATCTCTCAAATGGCGACATCATTATTGCTTCTAGCATTTTATGTCGTAGGCTGTATAAGCTCATAGACTATGAAAGATCTATAAATGATTTGGCATGTGCAATACATGATTCTTAGGCTATGTTAGATGCAAAGCTTTGGCATGCACACTTTGGTCATTTGATTTTTGATAGTTTGCTACCAGTCCAGAAATCTAAAATGGTGTCCTCTTTGCCCTAACTTGAGGCACCCGAAAAACATGTTTGTGAAGGCTCTATTTTGGGCAAAATGCAGCATTCTTCCCTTCCAAAAGATGGTCGAGTTTGGGATACTCAAAAATTGGAGCTTGTACATAGTGATGTCTATGGTCCTATGCAGACACCTTCTTTTGGGAACTATCTTTACTTCTTGAATTTCATCGATGATTTTTCTAGGCATGCATGGGTATATCCACTGAAGGAAAAGTCTGAAGTGTTTATGTGCTTCAAACAGTTTCTTGTTTTGGTTGAAAATTCGTCAGCATGTTAAATGGGCACCCTTCGTTCTGATCAAGGGGGGGTATATATGTCTTCTGACTTTAATGCATTTCTGGTTGAACGTGGGATAAAACATCGGTATACAGTGCCGTATAAACCTCAATAGAATGGAGTTGCTGAATGAAGAAACATGTCACTCATGGAGATGGCGAGGTGTATGGTCAAGAGTTACGCTTTACCAGATAGTTTTTGGCTTGAGGTTGTCATGTGTGTAGCATATGTACTTAAGAGGTGTCCCACTAAGAAGCTGCAGGCTATCACTCCATAAGAGGCTTGGCATGGTCGCAAGCCATCTGTTGCTCATTTGCATGCTTTTGGTTGTCTGGCATATGCATTAATGTCTGAACAACATCGTAGAAAATTGGATGATAAAGTAGTAAAATGTATATCATCTATATCGTCCACAGACTAAATGCATTCTGGTTAGCCGTGTTGTTGTTTTTGTGGAAGATGTTATTGATCCATTACTTTCATGTACTAAGGAGACATTTGTTGGCTCCGAAGACATGTATGATACCTTGCTGCCCCTTTTTACACGTGGATAGTCTAGTGCTGGTCCTAATGAGGCAACTTCTCGGCCTTTGCATGTTTCATGTGATGATGCAAATCATCCCATTTCTGATGGAGATGTACATGATGCACTTCTTGATGAGAGAGTTGATGTTGAAGAGGCAAAAACTATGCCAAAATGGCTCGTGCAGACCTTGTGTGACAGCAAATTAGATGCACCTCTATCATATCGTACTCGCTCAGACTCTCATAGTGCCTCTTTTGCATGAGATTGCTATGCTATGGCTGTATCTAGTCTCTGTGATGAGAACGGGCCTGTTTCATTTGAAGAAGCACAAAATTTGAAAAATTGGATGGCTTCTATGCAATTTGAATATGATTCTATAATGAAGAATGATACCTGGTCCTTATACGACTTGCCTCCTGGCAAGAAGGCCATTGGCACAAAGTGGGTATATAATCTGAAGTGTAAACCTGATGGAACAATTGATAGGTATAAGGCTAGGCTTGTTGCAAAGGGTTATGTGCAAGAAAGATGCATTGATTTTTTTGAAATCTTTGCTCCTACTTGCCGAATGACTACTGTTCGTAGCATCTCTGCACTTGCAACTCATCATGGTTGGAATGTACATCAGTTGGACATTAAAACACATTTCTGAATGGTGACTTGCATGAAGAAGTGTATGTTTTTCAGCCCCCTGGCTTTGTGCTGAAAGGGCATGAAAACCAAGTGTGTAGGTTAAAGAACGCATTATATTGTTTAAAGCAAGCACCACGTGATTGGTATGAAAAGATACATTCCTATCTGATTGCACATGGTTTTGAGAATAGTCCAACTAAAAGCACCTTATATGTTAAGCATAGTAATGATGTGCTTCTGATCATTGTGGTATATGTTGATAACATGCTGCTCATTGGTCCTCATGACACACATATTGCTGATTTTAAGGCTGATTTATTGCCTCATTTGAGATGTCTGATTTGGGGCATTTGCATCACTATTTGGGCATTCAGCTTATGCAAGTTGATGTTGGAATGGATTTGTGTCAAACAAAATATATTGACAAATTATTGCAGTGTTTTGGCCTTGAAGATTGTAAGCCTATTGCCACTCCTATGGATTGAGGTTGAGGATTGAGTCTTCATGATGCTAGATATGCAGTTGATGCTGTTCTCCATGAGCACCCTGTTGGATGCTTGATTTACTTATGCATTGCTCGGCCAGATATTCAGTTTGTTGTCTCACAAATGAGCAAGTTTATACATTGCCTAGGTGTCAAGCATTGGTAGACCGTTAAGTGCATCTTTCGCTACTTGAGTGGTACCCGTCTACTTGGATTGTTTTATTCCAAGGGGGGATCACTACTGCCAGATTTGCATGCTTTTTCTGATAGTGATTGGGCTAGTTGCTATGACACTCATGCTTTTGTGGATTGATTCCACATAGCTTGGCACTTCCTTATACATGAGTGCCAGATCCCTGTTCACTGCATCACTCCCAGAGGGGGATTTGTTGATATATTTAGGTAGTGAGGTGTGTGAACACTCTAGGACTACCGGGACATTTTTTTCTATCTGTTAAGTGTTAAAATGTTAAACCCTCTTCGTTCTAACTATCAGAAGTGAGTAAACCATCCTAAGTGGGTTCTTGGGAGTGGTAGGGGTCTGTTAGACAGAGGCCCTATACTTAGTTCCCAAAATAACTGAAATCTAATGTCCTTAAACAGTGTCGACACAGTCTTAGCTCAGTTACCAGTAGCAACTAGACTATACCAAACTTATCGGTACCTTGGTACCGAATTACTTCAAGCTAACATCCTACTGTAACAGTACAGTAACCCATCCTTCATCAAGACAGTGCTCATAGTCAAGCAACCGCATCACAGAAGGTATCTACGGGTTCAACTTACAGTATGGAGATTATCACACACTAGAATTACCCTTAACCCTAGGTAATTTCTCACCGTACAAGTGCAGATCGAGATCAACACTACTTCTGCACAACGCTCTAGGGAAGATTTCTACAGTCACACAGACTTAGCAGTTCAACAAGGAGAAGAACACTATGTCGTACAACTTAACAGAACAATTCGTCATAACGACCCACAGTAACTCTTCCAGACAACGATTCAATGTCTTACTGAATGGATTAAATTCACCGCGTAATCGAGATTGACAGATAACAACATAAAACACCACAGTGTACGCAAAACTCAGACAAGACGCAATACCGCAATACTTAAGATTCACTACGCAAACTCAATCAAGAAAGAATAACACAGCTACACACGATGACCTAGAGCACTCAAAAACTAAACAACACACACTGTCGCAACATTCAGACAGACAACCAGACGAACAGTCTGATGATAACACGAGAATTAGACAAAAAATTCCCCGTGCTCTCCACGCCCCGGAGCACTTCTTTTCATTGCTTTATAAAGATTTACAAATATGCGCGTAACTACTTTTCGCGCGTGTCTTATAAAGATTTCCGTTACATCTGTCCCACTCTGGTGGCTGACTAACACTGGCATGCACGGTGGACTCGAACCTACAAGTTTTTACAAAATTACTGTTCGTCGATGATTCCTTCTAAATACATATTCCTAGCTAGTCTAAAAATTCGGGTGATCTTTTTCTTAAGTGTTTCTAACATTTGTTTAAGGGTATCTAGTTCTACTAGTTGCGCATCTATTCTAACAGAGCTAAGAGCGATAGCTTTGGTGAGAAAAATTTTGGCCTGTGTTTGCAAAAAGGCCTCCTGCAGATAAAAATCATTTGCTAATGCCGCATCTCTGGACGTCTTCATCTCTTCGAGTTGTTGCTCCATCTTCTCTACTCTCTCTTTAATGTTTGCAAGCTGGTTTTCGCGCCTCTCTATCTCCTGAACTTGAAAATCAGGTTTTGATGTATGAATCTTTCTCTCGTTTGAGATTTGCAATAAGTTTCTGTGTATGGCCTTCCTTTGTTAGGTAGTGCTTGAGCATGTTATTTACATCTTTCAGATTATCTTCGTTCTATGCAATTCTTCTTCTGTTCTCTTCTGATGTAATTGTTGTTCTTGATTCTGCTGCACCAGTTCTTGTAGTTGCTTCCTTGTTTCATCGAGTAAGTTGCCTAAGGCGATCCGTGCATCTTCCTTGTCCTGGATATCTTGCTTCAGTTTGGTTATTTCTGCATCGGCAACTAGTAGCAGCTCTTCCTTCTCTTTTGCTGCTGCCTGTGCTTCATCTCGCTGAGCTATTATTTGTTCCTGTTCTTGAATTCTGGCCTGTAGCTGCTGTACTTGTTCATGAAGCGCATGATTTTCGGTCTTCACGGCCTGTAGTTCCTCTTGGAGGGGTGTGATGTCTGCCTCCATTACTTCCAATTTATGCTGGAAGTCTTCCAAACACTTTCTGTGGTTTGCTTTAGTTGTTGCGGCAATTGTCTTGATAATTTGATTAGCATCTGACCCATTGATTCTAATTGAGCAAATACTGGTGTGGAGGGTGGTGGGAGAGGGAGACGAGGTTGGGAAGACGATGCAGTAAGTTGTTGTGAGGTCAGAGGGGAGTAGTTGGGGGATGAGGCGAAAGAAGCTGCGGGCTCGACAGGTGCGTTAGGTGGAATAGGAAGGTTTGGGTTTAGTGGAGGTTCCGGTGGTGGAGTGGGAATTACGGTTTGAGTTGTTACCTGGTTTGTATTTTGTTGTTCCTACTCTGAAAATGTGGATTCCACTACCTTAAGTAGTTTGTCCAATGCGTCTTTAGTAGCTTGTTCTTCCTCTGTTTGTTGTTCTTCTTCAGACTACCGCTTTGATGTTTCTGCGGGCGATGTTGTTTGCACTTCAGTACGAGTTTCTTGTTGTCGCTCCTGGGAAGATTGCGCTGTCGGGAAGATTTGCATCTTCCAATTGATGGCCCAAAAAATTAAAATATTTATTGGTGAATTCTAAACCTCTTTTATATCACTGTTGATTAGTTGTGCTAATTGGATTAACTATTTTGAAAATGTTATCAGGTATGAAGGATGAAGCAGGACATATGTTCATATTAGGGTTTACCCTAAGTACTTAATTAATGAGTATTTATATTTATACATGCTAGAAACATGGGTATATAACTCTAGTTCATATGATTTATGACAATAGGGTTCATTTGAAGGGTCTCAAAAGGTTCTAATAGGTTCATGTTAGAGTTTATTTATGTTCCAAAGGGTTAATGATAGGGTTTATTTAAATGTTAATGAGCTAATGGTAGGATTCCAAAAGGGTTTTAAGGGGTTTAGTGTGCAAGAATGAAGATTAGCCTTAGTTTGAAGGGTTGAAACAAAGAATATTTAATGAAATTAATCTATAATTTAACATTGGTTAACCTACAAATTTAATTTATGGTTTAATTTGTTAATTTAATAGGGTGTATACTTTTAAATACTAAGGTTCTAATTAATTAAACCCTTAAACTAAGATTGAATTAAATGATTTATTTAAAATAAGAAATATAGGCTAATTAAATTAAAAATGGTAAATTAAATGGATAAATAACTAGTGGTCTATATGAGTCCTAGGGAAAAGAATGGTTTATAGAAGATGTGTAACTAAAGTGATTGAAAGAGTGGTTGGAATAAATGATGCAATTAAAGGAAGTTAAAGAGAAACTTTAAATGAATGGTGTATATGAAAAAGGTTAAAAGAATGGAGTAAGTGAGTTGTGTAAATAAAGTTAATTTAAAGTGTGGTGAAAGTAAGGAGATTAAAGTGTGGTTGTAGATTAAAAGTTAAAACCAAAAGAGTGGATTAGGAAGGACTTGCGTATGTATTTAAATGTGTGTTGAGCTCAAGTTTCTCCTAATGTTTTTTGCAGGTACTGTCTCCTGCTCTTTACTTTCTTCTGTTTTTCCTTCTTTCTCATTAGACCCTCCTTGTGCTCGGGATATTAAGCCATCATATACTGCTGTGTATTATGATTTTGATGTTGATTGTCTGGCTGGAAGCATGCCCATGCCTATTCCGTGGCTTGGTCTGAGTCCCTGCAGTAGTGTGTGTATATGTGCGTGTATGTGTTATGTGTGAATGTGTTATGTGTATGTGTGTGTTTGTGTTATGTGTGAATGTGTTATGTGTATGTGCGTGTTTGTGTTATGTGTGTATGTGAAGTGTATGTGTGTGTGTGAAGTATATATGTGTATGTGTATGTGATGTGTGTGTGTATGTGTGTGTGTGATGTGTGTGTGTATGTGTGATGTGTGTATGTGGTGTGTGTGTATGTGTATGTGTGATGTGTGTGTGTAAGTGTGATGTGTATGTGTGAGTGATTGACCCCCCTCTCTCCTCTGTCTGCAGCGCGCGATAGCGCGCAGCAGAGAGAGAGAGAGAGAGAGAGAGAGAGAGAGAGAGAGAGAGAGAGAGAGAGAGAGAGAGAGAGAGAGAGAGAGGAAAGAGAGAGAGAGAGAGAGAGAGAGGCATTAGAGTGAGGGAAAAAATATTTGTTAATTTTTAGTTAATTAAGTTATATCATAATTAATTAATTTTATTTTTAATTATACGACTACATATGTATATGTATATGCAAATATGAATGCATAAATTCATGATATTAGATGCATAATTATGCGTGAGCTTGTATGTATGAATAAACATGATGACGGTGCATATGCATGAGATATCATGAATGTACATGAGTGCATCTATGTGTGAATGTATGCATTGCTATGCATGATAACTTGTTAGTAGATACATATATATAAATGTGTGATAAGCATAAGTAAGTGATTATGTGAAGCATGAGAATGTGCAGTAGCATGAGCATAAAGAGTATGTATGATGTGAATGCATGAGAATGAGCATGTGCTTAATGTGCATAATTGTATGGTAAGCATGCATGAAAAGTGCATTAACATATACATGAGATGTGTACGAGTATGATCAATGAATGTATGAGTTAGTGTATGAGAGTAGTTGAAAGTATGTTAGCATGCATGTATAAATGTGTGTTACCATATTTATGAAAGTATATTAGTATGTATAAGATTATGTGTTAACATGTGCATTAGCATATATTAGCATTTGAAAGCATGCATGTGAAGTGCATTAGTATGTATAAGGAATGTATGTATTAGATGTGAAATGCTTTAATGCATGTAATTAATGTTTTTTAAGTTTCTTGATGGTTCTTATAACTTTACTAACACCTAATGTTTTTTGCAGACATTCAAAGCAAAAGAATCGAAGAGCATCATTGCAGAAACATTGATGAGTTCAGGCTAATGAAGACAATTGAAGAGCAGCAGCAAGATTGAAGATTAATGAGCAATTGAAGAGCAAATGAAGTGCAGTGAACCTAATGTTTTTTGCAGAAACATTGCAGATTACAATCAGTTAAAGTGAAGTACAAGCAGTTGAAGTGAACCGGCAGATTGAAGATCCATTTAAACCTTATATCTCCATTTAGTCAATTACCCAAATGTTTAGACATTCATCCTAAATTTTAGACCTTTCATTTGTATTAGAACTATTGTATTGATCCATTAGCTTATCAATTAATTTATTCAAGCAGTTTAGCATCATATTGTTTCATTAGTTTTCTCATTACTTTCCTTGATGTCTTCTAAGTTAGTTCATGAGTCTGAGCATAGTACTATTGAAAATATTGAAAATGTAGAGAATGTTCCACCAACTCTAAACAGACCAGAAGCCTCTAGCTTACCTGAAAGTTTAGTAGAAGAACCCATTATGGAAGTTTCAATCTCATATCAGGAAGCTGTTGCTATGTACGAGGCTGCCCGTCCTTACGGTCCATAGCTATTTAAACTATTTAAAGACCTTATTTTCAATCATAGAAATAGGTAATTTAAATTATTTAATCATTAGAATCCTTATTTTCATAAGCCTGAGTTTGCTACAGACACCCCGCGTGTGCCGAACGATTTAGGCGGATGACTTGATCCACCATCCGAGCATCCCTCACGACCCGACAGCGCAGAGGATTCATTCTGCATGGAGGTTGCGGTGTCGTGGAATGTGTCTTCTTCCTGCTTTTCTTCTTCTTTATCTTCTTCTTTATCTTCTTCGGCTGACTTCTGTGCTTCACTCTCAAACAAGCTAATTCTGATCCTTTTTCTGCGGAAAAGCTGGTTGAGTTCCTCTTCATCTTCTTCTTCATCATCTTCTAGCAGTTGTATCGACTCCTCATGTCTCAGAATGGGCCCCCGGGGTGGTGGTTCGGCTGCAATGATTGCCGGAAAGAGAAATGACAAGATATGGGGCAATCTAGATCTAGGCGTATTACCCTTGTTTACTTGTTTCATGATAGCTACGCATTCCTTGCGAATGCGGTGAAAGAAGAAAGAGGCGAAGTTCACTGGTTCTCGTGCGGCTAGTTCTATGGTGGAGTAGAAAGGGTGGGATATTCCATATGTGCATTTTTGGAGATTGAGTATGGCTACTAAAAATTGAAGGGCTGATCGTTCGGGTTCCAGTCGGCAGAGGATTGCATACTCGTTAGACGAATGTCTGGGAAATAGTTCACTCATATGCGCAACTGTCAGGCTTGGGCCATTTTCTTGGCCTTGTGACGGGAGTCTAAAAGCTTCTGCAAAGGCTTGCAGGGTGATAAGTGTTCGGGAGGGTAAGGAAGTGATAGCCCATCGTTGCTCATTGGCGGGTGTGTTGGCTATGGCGGAGATGATGTTGGCGAAGAATGGGTGGGACTCCACTGAATGCCAAGGCAGTTCAGCGAAGTTTGCCAACCCACGTATGCGCAGGTACTCTCCTACCTCGGTAGGGAGACCATCACGGAAAGCGGCGTAATTAGCCAAGGCTTCCATGGTGCACACGAAGACACAGAACACAGGTACACAGAGCAGAGTGAAAACACAAAGCACAATCACATAAACACAATAGCGTTTTTCGGCGAACTAGAAAAGGTTATGTAGTGGTGCTGTAGCAGAGAGTAATCAAAAGCAGTAATAATTATGCGGCAGGGGGGTGATAATTCTTAACTTCTGTATGCATGCATGAAGAGCTCGAAGGGGCAGGGCGGCTTTAGTCATAAATATTGTTCAAAACACAGATATTTACAGACTTATATTATTAAGTATGCAAAAATAAAAGAAGGAAAAGAAAAGGAAAGAAAAGCGAGTGCCAAACGACGCGGTTCACCGAAAAAAAACGTTTCAGTGCGGGTTAGCTGCGTGTTGGTATGGTTGCAGCTTCGAACCGTTGATTACTTTCGAAAGAGGATTTCCAGTCAACGTAGTCAACCAAAAAGTTGCTGGGCTCACTTGTTCTGAAATCCGGTAAGGGCCATACCAGCGTAATTTGAATTTACCAGCAGACCGATTTGACTTTGCGTTATAAAAAAGGACAAGTTGTCCCACCGTAAAAACTGGAGTTTTCAAGTATCGATCATGCGTTCGAGCCTGTCTTAGTTGTACTTCCTGCATAGTTAAAAAGTTGTGCCATCGTTGTTCGTCTAACTCTCTGAGTGTATCCAACCGAAATGACAGTGAGTCTTCCGGTAGGAGTTTCTAACGATTGCTACTCGTAAACTTGGTATAACTATCTCCATTGGTGCTATTGCTTCTAATCCGTAAGTTAGTTTGAAAGGTGTTAATCTGGTCGTTACCTTGTATGTAGTCCGATATGCCCACAATACTGCAGGTAGCAGTTGATCCCATCTTTCCGGTGCTTCCATGAGCAATTTCCGAAGCATATTCAGCAGAGATTTGTTTGTACTTTTAGCCAAACCATTAACACGAGGATAATAAGGAGAACTAAACTTATGTGTGACCTGGAACGACTATGTAAGTGCCTTCATTAAATTGTTTACAAAATGAGTGCCTTGATCTGAAAAAAGTTCCAGTGGTAAACCAAAACGTGGAAAGACATCGGTTAGCAGACACTTTGCTACCACAACAGCTGTAGCAGACCGTAAAGCCCAGGCTTCTGCCCATCTGGTTGCATAGTCTGTACAGGTCAGAATGTAACGGTTGTTACTGAAGACTGCTGGAGGTGTAATCGGACCGATAAAATCTAGTCCCCACTTCTGGAAAGGTTCCAATGGTAAGATGGGTTGTCGAGGGAAAAGATGACGTTGCAAGGGCTGTCCGGATCTTTGACAAGTATCACATTGTTTGACAAACTGTGATACATCTTTGTACATGGTAGGCCACCAGAGACCACTCTGCAGAATTTTTCGGTGTGTTAAATCTGCAGCAAAATGGCCACTGGAAGGAATTGAGTGAGCCAAAGTAATAACTGAGTTAACTTCATGTGGTAGAATACATCGAAGTAAAATTCCGGTATGATCCACATAGTATAATTCTCCAGCAATTAACCGAAATCGGCGACTAAAGACTGCAATTTTCTTGCGTACTACCGTAGAAGTCTGAGATGGAAGACATCCATCAGTAAGAAAGGTCAAGATCTGATCGTAATATGTAGATAGTATAGGTGGGTCTGTAATTTCATCATTTGTTGGTTCAGAGAAATAAATTGCCGGAGTTGTGTCATCTATGCCCACTGGAGCTTCACCGGAATCTAAGCGAGAAAGAAAATCTGCTAAGGCATGTGAGCTGCCTGGCCGATGAATGACTTCGTAGTCAAATTCCTATAAAAGTAGAACCCATCGTGCTAATCGTCCACCTAGATGCTGTTGCCGAACCAGATAGACAAGTGCAGCATGATCTATATGAAATGTAAATTTACGGCCCAGCAAATAATGTCTGAATTTCTTGACAGAATCTACTAGCCCTAGACATTCTCTTTCTGTTACAGAGTAATTCTTCTCGGCAGGGGCTAATCTTCGACTTGCATAGTACACTGGTCTGAACCACTTATCAATTTGTTGCATCAAGACACTTCCTATTGCTATATCTGAAGCATCAACAAATACATGAAATGGGCGATCCCAGTCTGGCGGCTGTAAGATGGGAACTTGTGTTAATAGATTCTTTAAATGATCAAATGCTATCTGACATTCCTGGGTCCATTCAAATTGTCGAGGAGTCTTGGTGATTAGCTTGTTCAGTGGTATTGCCAAATGAGCAAGCCACCGTAAGTGTCGTCCATGCCATCTTACTTGGCCCATGATGCGCATAACTTCCTTCGGTGTAGTGGGCACCGGAGCTTCTAATACTGCCGAAATTTTATCTGGATCTACTTGTATACCTTGTGCGGATACGATGTGACCAAGTAGCTTGCCACATGAAACCGCAAACACAGATTTGTTTGGGTTCAAACAGAGTCTGTATTCTCTGCATTTCTGAAAGCAGCACCGTAAATGGAACAGGTGTGCTATCATCTTACCAAAAATTGAAAAATCGTCAAGGTAAACTTGCATAAAAGAGGTAAGATAAGGAGAAAATATTTCCTGCATACATCTTTGAAATGTACTTGGGGCATTTCTTAATCCAAACCACATAACAGTACAAGCAAATACACCCGAATTGGTAATGAAGGCAGTCTTTGGTATATCCTGTTCAGCCATTCTGACTTGATTATATCCACTATACCCATCTAATAATGAATACATTTCATGTCCTGGTACTCTATCAAGCATTGTGTCGAGGAAAGGGATCGGAAAAGGATCAGGCACTGTAGCTGCGTTCAGTTTCTGGTAATCTACACATATTCGCAACTGCTTATTCTTTTTCGGAACAATAACAATTGGTGAGATCCACTCAGCGTGCTCTACGGGTACAATGAATCCAACCTTCAATAGCCTATCAAGTTCTGCTTTTACCTGTGATGCATAATTTAGATTCATCCGGTAACTGGGTTGTTTGTTCGGTTTGGCCTCCGGCTTCAGCATGACTCTGTGCTGATAGATGCGCGGGTCCAATCCTTTCATATCTTTGTAATCCCATGCAAAGACGTCGGAGAATTCTCGGAGTAGCTGGATTAAGCCTGCTTGAAATGTTTCTGGTAAGTTTTGCTTTATCTTGACAGGACGCGGATGATCTTCATCGCCTAAATTATAAGTGATCAACTGATCTTCTGGGACATAAAATTGTCGAGGCTTCTCTGTATCGTCTGCTGGCTTAAAAAGTTGTTGCAGTTGAGCATCATCTATAGCATCAGTATCTTCCTTCTTATCTTCTTCTATTACAGTCATTACCATACAAATTGCAGGGTTCCAATTATCTACAACAGATTGTAGATCAACAGTGCCTAAGGAGATCAAGTCAATGTTATTTTTCAGAAACTCTTCTTCTTCATCATCTAACAAACCATCTAACATATGGACTGGTTCCGCCAAATACGGTCTAGCATGCAACTCGCAAGGTTGTATGGCATCTAATTTTACAATGTATTTATGATTTTTATCCTTGAAAGTGAGCTCTTGTGCAGACCAATCCTGTATCACCTTAGCGTGCTTCAGCCAAGGTCGGCCGAAAAGGAGGTTGTAATCAGGAGTGGATTTCGGTAAATCTAGTATGACAAAGGTCATTTTAAATGTTGTACCTTGTAAGGTGATTGGTACATTTCGTACAAGTCCAATGGGAAGGACTCTTCATTGGTCGGCCATCCTGACAAAAAACTGAACTTGTTCGATTTCGGTCCACCCTAACCTTTTACATAGTGCAGCAGTAGCAATGTTGACTCCTGATCCTCCATCAATTAGTACCTGTGTGATTTTATGATTCTTATACCATACCGTTATCAAAGGAACTGAATGATCGACCGTAGACTCAGGTTCCGGTTGTACTGTTGTTGTCGCCAGAATGCAGGAAGGCACAGGACTGAATTGTTGTTGAAATTGTTGTCGAACTCCCGGTACTAATGCAAGTAATTGGCCCAAAGGAAGAGTGATGGATGCTTTAGATAAAATTTCCCAGGCCTTTTGTGATTGGATTGTTTCCACAGATTCTGAAGATGATGCGTCTGCTGAAGATGATGTGTTTGATGTTGATGATATACCTGCTGCTGATGATGTGCCTGCTGCTGATGATGTACCTGCGGCTGATGATGTGCCTGCTGCTGAATTGGAATCCTGTTGTTGTGTTCCTTCTTTGGTTAATGGGGTCTGGGTCACTGGGATAGGATCTGGGAAGACTGGAGGTTCCACGGTGGTCCATTGACTAGCCTTGTTGTACATCCTTTGTTGTTCGCATATACCTAGTTCAAATAATTCTGTTGCAGGCTATAGTTGTTTACCAGAGCGGGTCTGAATTACTGCAGTGTGTGTTTCTACTGGTGTGATTTGTACCATATTAGCCATTGGATTTTGTCGTTCCTTCTTCCTCTGATCGTATTCAGCTGCATCCTTACAGAATCTTCTAATGTGACCGAATTCACCACAGAAATGACAGCGCTGTGGTGGCAGATTAGGATTTTCCAGTGGTGGTCCGATCTGCTAGCGGTTTGCATTATAATTGTTGTTTCTCTGTCCTCTATAATTTTGATATCCTTGTTGCTGGTTGTTTCTCATTTGCGGAGGCACATAGTGATTGGCTGGCTGCCCTGGTTCCTATATAATAGCATTGACAGTTCGGTTCCCTGCACTTTGGCGTTGTATGCGTAGTTTTTGGTGGTGTGTCCGGCAGTGTTGCAGATAGCACAGAAAAACTGATTAAGTGCACAAGTGGCACTAGTATGGCCTGAGTTCTTACATGTGATGCAGTATACTTGTCTGGTCATATCTTGGGTGACATTTCTGTTTGTTTTTAACCACTCGAGATCTTCTGTAAATCCTCCAACCTTGTTTTCTAGCTGCAAAGCCATTGCGATTACTGTATCTAGCGTCATAGCTCCTACACAGCGTATTATCATAATCTGTTTCAGTTGTGGAGTCAAGCCATTGATAAACCACTGAGTAATAATGTCGTCCGGTAGGTTGGCATGTGCTGGTGGCAACTGCCTTAGATGCGTCCTGAATAGGGTAGCGTTCTCCTGTACAGTTTGATTTACCTTCTGTCTGTTGTTTTGCAGATAATCAAAAATTTTGGCTGGATTCTTCTTTAGCCTAAATCGCTGTAAAAAGGCATCTCGTACTGCTTCATAGGTGCTGAAGTGATTAATATCATACTCTGTAAGCCATCTAGCTGCTTCATTGACCAATGTAGATTGGAAGACAATAGCTTTATACGCCCGATCTGGTGGATGGTTGAGAACTGCGTAGCTTATCTCGAAGGTGCGTACGTGAGCATCTGGATCATCTCCTGGGAATCCGATAAATTTAGTGTACGTCACTCCTGTCGAAGGCGGCCTGGGTGGACATAACTATTGTTGCTGCTGCTGTTGTTGTTGTTGCCCGTTCATAGTGAGTGTATCGTGACTACCTTCTGTATCTCGGGGCTGAATATCTGAACTATCGGAATCTGTATCGTCGGATGGTGCACTTTCTGGTGCGATGATTTTGCTCAATATGCTTCGAATCTCGTTTTCGAACAGCTTTCCTTCCTTCTTGATGTCCAATGTAGGGGAACTTACTCCAAAAAGTTGTGGCTGTGCTGAAGATTCACCAAAAAATGGTAAACCGTCACCGAAAAACTGTGATTCTGTTACCGAAATGTCATAGGAATGTGCCAAAGTTATGCCAGAATAAGGTGTTTTTTCGCCCTCACCAATTTCTTTGGATAATATGTTTCTAATCGTAAACAAATTTGAATCTTTATCCAAGATTGTTAAACTAGCTTCAGACTGCGTCTTGGTAGATGCTGGAGTTACTATATCTTCGACAGACTGTGCTGAAATAGTACCGGAATGTACCAGAGGCATAACACGTCCCACCAGAATATGACCGGAATCAGTTCTAACGTTCTTAACCTTCTTGACAACTGGGTCAGACCTAGTTGTACTTCTACCTCCTGGAGTTGTCTTTAGTGCATTAAGTACTCCAAGCTGACGGTTCTTGGGATACGTTTCACCGGATCAAGTAACCGGCATGTATCATCTTTTGTACTAATCGCATAGTATCACTATCGATTAAAATTTTATAATTACGTTTCCTCAGCAAGTTTGCAACAATCTGGTTCTGTTGCTACTTTCGCCAAATGAACGGTAATCTTGATGTTCTATTCCGATAGACGAATAACGATCTTGATGCCACCTTCCCACAGATGACGCCAAGTGTTAAGTGTTAAAATGTTAAACCCGCTTCGTTCTAACTATCAGAAGTGAGTAAACCATCCTAAGTGGGTTCTTGGGAGTGGTAGGGGTCTGTTAGAGAGAGGCCCTATACTTAGTTCCCTAAATAATTGAAATCTACTGTCCTTAAACAGTCTCGACACATTATTAGCTCAGTTACCAGTAGCAACTAGACTATATCAAACTTATCGGTACCTTGGTACCGAATTACTTCAAGCTAACATCCTACTGTAACAATACAGTAACCCATCCTTCATCAAGACAATGCTCATAGTCAAGCAACCGCGTCACAGAAGGTATCTACGGGTTCAACTTACAGTATGGAGATTATCACACACTGGAATTAAACTTAACCCTAGGTAATTTCTCACCGTACAAGTGCAGATCGAGATCAACACTACTTCTGCACAACACTCTAGGGAAGATTTCTACAGTCACACAGACTTAGCAGTTCAACAAGGAGAAGAACACTATGTCGTACAACTTAACAGAACAATTCGTCATAACGACCCACAGTAACTCTTCCAGACAATGATTCAATGTCTTACTGAATGGATTAAATTCACCAGGTAACCGAGATTGACAGATAACAACATAGAACACCACAGTGTACGCAAAACTCAGACAAGACCCAATACTGCAACACTTAAGATTCACTGCGCAAACTCAATCAAGAAAGAATAACATAGCTACACACAACGACCCAGAGCGCTCAGAAACTAAACAACACACACTGTCGCAACATTCAGACAGACAACCAGACGAACAGTCTGACGATAACACGAGAATTAGACCAAAAATTCCCCGCGCTCTCCACACCCCGGAGCACTTCTTTTCATTGCTTTATAAAGATTTACAAATATGCGTGTAACTACTTTTCGCGTGTGTCTTCTAGCAGTTGTATCGACTCCTCATGTCTCAGAATGGGCCCCTGGGGTGGTGGTTGGGCTGCAAGGATTGCCGGAAAGAGAAATGACAAGATATGGGGCAATCTAGATCTAGGCGTATTACCCTTGTTTACTTGTTTCATGATAGCTACGCATTCCTCGTGGATGCGGTGAAAGAAGAAAGAGGCAAAGTTCACTGGTTCTCGTGCGGCTAGTTCTATGGCGGAGTAGAAAGGGCGGGATATTCCATATGTGCGTTTTTGGAGATTGAGTATGGCTACTAAAAATTGAAGGGCTGATCGTTCGGGTTCCAGTCGGTAGAGGATTGCATACTTGTTAGACGAATGTCTGGGAAATAGTTCACTCATACGCGCAACTGTCAGGCTTGGGCCATTTTCTCGGCCTTGCGACGGGAGTCTAAAAGCTTCTGCAAAGGCTTGTAGGGTGATAAGTGTTCGGGAGGGTAAGGAAGTGATATCCCATCGTTGCTCATTGGCGGGTCTGTTGGCTATGGCGGAGATGATGTTGGCAAAGAATGGGTGGGACTCCACTGAATGCCAAGGCAGTTCAGCGAAGTTTGCCAACCCATACAAGTAATGTCATTGAAATGCCTTGTCAAGAATATCTTACCTTGGACCAAAGAAAGGCAAAGAGGCCTTTGACCAACAAGAGAGTGTATTAGTCAAGCTTGAACATCTCCAACTAGTAGCTATCTCATCATGCCATCATGAAGATTCATCTTTGACTCATTTGATTCATGAGACTCTACCATGTGATGATTTTTTTTTGTAATGTCAAACATAAAATCCAAGAACTTGGAAGAATTCAAGAAGTAAAGGAGTTACAGGAAAAGTGTCACGAGGAAGGAGATAAGGAAGAGAGCTCACACACACACACTCTCACTCTCAAGGAGAAGCACACACACAAATTGAGGCAAGGAAGAATGATCTTCTTCTTCTTCTTCTATTACATAAAAAGGAATGTACAAGAATGACCTAAAAACAAGAATACAACAAGTGCAATATATAAAGATCAGTACATAAGGAAAAACCTAATGTCCGCGAATGAGTGAGCTAGCAAAGAACTAATGTGCCATCACACTCGGTAGATAAATCTAATAAAGCTCAATGAAGTATCCTGACATATACCGGCATGACCATTATACATGTTAGAGAAACAAAAAGCTGGTACGTGTCATCCTGGATCATCACATGTTGAGCTTGATATCTCAACACTCCCCATCAAGCTCAACGCCATATCCTAAAATCCAAGCATATCCGGGAACTTCTTCAACTTCTCAGCTCCAAGTGCTTTGGTGAAAATATGAGAACCTGCTCATTTGTTCTCACATAAACAAGATCAATATCACCTGCTAATACCTTCTCTCTAATGAAGTGATAATGTACCTCGATATGCTTTGTTCTAGCATGGAAAACAGGATTTTGTGCTAACTGTATGCAGCTAAGATTATCACAATAAATAGTGATAGGCTTTCCCACTTCCACACCTAAATCTGCAAGTAGCCTTTCTAGCCATGATGCCTCACATGCTGCCATTGTAGCACCTCTATACTCAGCCTCTGTACTCGACAAAGCAACAGTGGGTTGCTTCTTGCTGCTCCATGTAACAGCTGCACTCCCAAGTGAGAATAGAAAACCGCTAGTAGATCTTCTATCTAGAATGCTACGAGCCCAATCTACATCGGTGTATCCATAAACCTGCAAATCTACACAATCGTAATAAAACAATGCATAATCCAAACTAGCACTCACATAATGTAGAGTGCGCCTCAAAGCATCCAAATGTGGCTTCCTGGGAACCTGCATAAACTGACTTTCAAGTCCAACAATATAACTTAGATTAGGCCTTGTAATTGTGAGATATATAAGACTTCTCACAATTTTCCTGTGCATAGTAGCATTTTCCAATGCTTCACCTGATGTAGTATCCAACTTCAAATTCTGATCTAATGGCATAGAAATTGGCTTACAATCAGCCATACCATACTTTTGTAGCATATTCAAGGCATATTTCCTTTGTGACATCCATATACCTGTTTCTGTATGTATAAACTCAATGCCCAAGAAATAACACAGCATACGAAGATCTTTCATGTCAAATTCTTGCATAAGAAGTTGCTTTACCTCTTTGATGCTTCCTGCATTATCACCACCTACAATCAAGTCATCAACATAAATAGCCACAATAGTGATGCCATCATCAGCCTTCCTTGCATATAGTGAGTGATCTGCATCACACATAGAAAACCCAATGCTAGTTAAGTAATCAACAATCCTTGCATGCCATGCACGAGGGGCTTGCATCAGCCCATACAAAGCGTTTTGCAACCTACAAACATATTCTGGATGCTTTGAATCTTCATATCCTTGTGGATGTTCCATATATACTTCTTCATGTAACTCACCATGTAGGAAAGCATTCTTCACATCCATCTGATGCAAAGTCCATCCTTTTGTTGTAGGTAATGCAACAAGTGTTTTGACAGTAGACATTTTAGCTACAGGGCTGAATGTTTCCTCATAATCAATGCCATATGTCTGTGCATATCCTTTAGCTACCAATCGTGCTTTATACCTTCTTATGCTACCATCAGCATTATGCTTTACCTTGTAAACCCATTTGCAGCCTATGGGTTTCTTTCCGTGCGGTAATGGAACCAGCTTCCATGTATCATTTCCATAAAGTGCAGCCATCTCCTCTTTTATAGCTTTTTTCCAATCTGCAGTTCCAATTGCATCTTCAAACCAAGAAGGTTTAGCATCTTGTATTACCTTTGTCATGTAGGCACAATGACGAGCCATATAACTGTCATACGTCAATCATGGCACTGAATTCCACATCCTCCGAGAACTTCTTGGTCCTAGGTCACTTCTCCTTGTATCATCTGCATGTGCCCTTCTTACTCCTGGAGTCTTTGCAGAGGGAAACCCAAGTTCCTCATCAAGACCCCTTGATGGTGGTCGTGCAATTCCATCATCAAGAGAATTTAGAGTAGGGAGGATTGACATACCTAAGAAAAGAATGTTTAATTTTCTTAGCATTTACATAACTAAGAAAAGAATGCTCGATTTTAAGATGTTAAAGAAGAAAGATAGTGGGCATGCCACCAATGCTAAGCATTACTTGCTTGTTGCTGAGTGTTTCTTCAATGATGTTTTCTTTAGCACTCTCAAAAGGGGAGGAGATCTAGAGGTCCAAGGCTTCTTTTGCTTTGAAAAGAGAAAAAATTTTAACAAAAGCCTAGCTACTATCTTGGGCATGCCCCTCTCCATCAGTGAGGGTAAAGAAATTGTACGTAAAATGAGGACCAACAAGTTTTCTGATATTGATGGTCTCCCTAATGAATTCTTTATGATGTTGAGAAACATCCTCACTCTCATTCTCTTGATATGGAGAGAAACAATTAGAAAGTTACTCTTCATATTTTTATCAACAATAGGGTTATTAAGCTCATCAATAAAAAAGGGTCCATGCATGACCTTAATATTTGGACACCAATATCTTTTTTGAATTCTATTTACAAACTATCTCCTCTCTCCTTGCTAGAATGTTGATTGTATCATTAACCAAATTATCCATCGTGACGAAATATCAAGGGAAGTTTTATTCTAGATTCAATCATCTCTTTGTGGGACAGTTTGGAGTATGTCAATGAGCATATTCGTGACTCCTATTTCTTCAATTTTGATATTGATCAAGTCTATTATAGAACAGAATGGGATTTCATCATTGAGTCCTTACATGATGCTAGACTCACAAAGTCCTTCATTAAGTATGTGCACATTTTGTTTGGAAATGCCTTTTCTATGATATCCATCAATGGATTCATTTCTAAACCTTTTAGAGTCCTTAGATCCATCAAGTAGGATACACTACTAGAAAAAGACGCTACACCCTCCATTGAAAAAAAACCAGTTTCATCGCTTATGCGACAGGAGCATCACATAAGCGACAAAACTCTTTTTTATTTTAAAAAACAAAGAAGCCTCGTCACATAAGTGATGCAGACTATCGCTTATGTGATGCTAAATATTACCCTTCCAAATAGCATCACTATTTAATGATTCTCCTACCAATGTTGGCAAACTGAAGAGCATCGCATAAACGACGTGTCAAATTTCGGAGCATTGCATAAGCGACACTTTGGAATGTTAAAAAAATTCCATATCTCCCGACACATTTGTGCTGGAATCAAGATGAGAGAGAGAGAGAGAGAGAAATCGAGCACGTGCACACAACCAGATAGCTAGCAAGAGAAGCAAGAAGCTATGCTCACACACACACGTACACACACAAATTTACACAAAAATATACACATGCATACACACACATATACACACAAAGACACATATATACACACATACACACACATACACACATAGACACACACATACACACACAGATTCACACAAACATATGCACATACACACACATTTACACACACACATACACACAATCATAGAACTTCTTTTGTCTTTTCTGAGCTTCTTTTATGTGTTTCTTAATTTCTTCAAGTTCTTCATCCATCTTATCAAGAATTTCTTTGGATACTTCCACTTTATTTGGAAAACCCAAAAAATAAGGTGGAATCAAACAATTATAACCATACATAGCCTCAAACGGAGTCATTTTCATAGATGCATGCCATGCACTATTGTATGCAAACTCAACCAAGGGTAAATATTCACTCCAATTATCCTGATTTTCATTCACATACATACGCAACATATCTTCAACTACCCAGTTAACCCTCTCGGTTTCCCCATCAGTTTGTGGATGGAAAGCTGTACTCATACGAAGTTGAGTTCCAATCGATTCAAATGTCACTTTCCAAAAGTTTGATGTAAATCTAGTCTCTATCAAAAACCATGCTTTCAGGCATCCCATGCAATCAAAAAATTTCTTTTACAAAGATTCTTGCAACATTCAAAGCAATATCGGTCTTTTTCATAGGAAAGAAATGTGCCACCTTGGTAAGTCGATCGACTACAACAAATATGTATCCTGCTTACTTCTGGTCATAGGTAATTTAGTGATAAAGTCCATAGAAATAGACTCCCATTTTTTATTTGGAACATCCAAAGGTTGAAGCATTCCAAGCATTCTCTTAAACTTAATTTTCACTTGTTGGCATTTCAAACATTCACTAACATATTTTCTAATATCCCGCTTCATACATGGCCAAAAGTAAGAATCCTTTGTTTTAACATAGGTCCTTGAATAACCAGGATGTGCAAATAAAGGTAGATCATGACAATCATGCAATATTGTAACTTTTAACGGAGACTCAAAAGATATACACAATCAATTATTACAATACAAGGATCCATTCTGCAAACGAAATTTTTCCTTATACATCAATCCCTAGTTTTCATTAAAAATTTTGAAAATAGGTGCATAAAAAGAGTCATGTTTCAGTTCTTCTTGAATTTGATTCAAAAAATCAGAATTTATTATAGAAAGAAGATTACATAATGGTCTACGACTCAATGCATCATTGACCTTATTTTCCTTACTAGCCATATACTTAATGTCAAATTCATACTCTCTTAATAATTCAATCCAACGCTTCTGCATGTTATTAAGTAATGGTTGTGTGAAAATGTATTTTAGACTCTGATGATCTATTTTCAATTCAAACTTAATCCCTCACAATAGATGTCTCCAATGCTTAAGTGCATGCACAACAACAAGCATTGCTAGATCATTAGTACGATAGTTAAGTTCATCTTTTCTTAATTTTTTAGACTCATATGCAACCACCCTACCATCCTGTGAAAGAACACATCCTATCTGACTACCACTTGCATCACATGCAACCACAAAAGGCTTTCCCATTTCTGGAATTTTTAAAACACAATTTTCAACAAAGATTGACTTAAGTGGAGAGATTGTATTCACTAAGATTGACTTAAGATCTGGATATCACAAAATTAGGATCAAAACAGAGGATATTCCCAAGACATCTTTTCAAACACGATATGGTCACTACGAGTTTACCGTTTTACCTTTTGGATTAACAAATGCTCCTTCCACATTTATGTGCTTGATGAACAATGTTTTTCATAATTACCTAGATGAATTCATTTTAGTATTTCTTGATGACATATTTGTATAGTCTAAAGATATTTAATTGTTCTTATTTAAGTATTCCAAATTGTCCTTAGGTGGTTCTCTCTACTTTGTCACTTTCATAGATGATGCTACTAGAAAAGTTTGGGTATATCTTGTCAAATCAAAGGATGAGGTATTCCCTACTTTCAGAAAATGGCTTGCTTCAATTGAGACTAAAAAAGGATCTAAGCTTAAGGCTTTACCTTCAGAAAACGGGGGTGAGTATACCTCACATGAATTCAACCTTTTCTGTCAATCTACAGGGATTTGTAGAGAGTTCAAGATTCTCTCAAGGTTAAAACCTTTTACAATGGTGAATGATCAAATGGTTACAAGCAATGGTTCACATCCT
Source organism: Ceratopteris richardii (assembly GCA_020310875.1). Lineage (NCBI taxonomy): Eukaryota > Viridiplantae > Streptophyta > Polypodiopsida > Polypodiales > Pteridaceae > Ceratopteris > Ceratopteris richardii. The sequence continues at coordinate 89,825,960 of CM035417.1, read as the reverse complement.
TCGTGAAGTAGTTGCACATATTTTCTTCCATGCATAGACAAATGTGAAGGCTTGGACATTTGCCCCAACAGCTCCCCCTCAAGCCAAACATCTTGGATTGTATAGCTTTAGTAATCATCTTGAATATCCTGTAATCCAATCATGGTTTTAAAACTTGCAAAGCTTAGTACCATCAAGTGCTTTGATTAACAAATCTGCACATTCCATATTTGTAGATACATATGCAAGTTGAATATCTTTACTCAATAGCTTCTCTCTAACATAGTGATAGTGCAATCCTATATGCTTGGTTCTTGCGTGATGAACGGGATTGGCTGCAAGATGCAAAGAACTTGTGTTGTCACCAAAGATCATAGGTGGATGATTATGAAGTCCCAAATCTGAGTAGAGCAATCTAATCCAAATAGCTTCTTGTGTAGCATTTGCTAATCCACTGTATTCAGCCTCTGTTGAAGATAGAGCAACAATTGGTTGCTTCTTTGAAGACCATGAAATGGGCTTATCCACCTCCAAAAGATAAATATCCAGAAGTACTTCTTCTGTCATCCTTACAACCTACCCAATCTACATCTAAGTATAGCTTAATGTCCAAATCTGATGTGTATGGGAAGTAAAGACCTTGGTTTTGAGTACCTTTGAGATACTTCAAAATCCTTTTAGTAGCTTCCAATGAGCTGCTCTAGGTTTATGCATGAATTGACTCAGAACACTTACTCCATAACATATGTCAATCCTTGTCAATGATGTGTAGTTTAGACTTCAAACTATGCTTTGATAATCTGCAATGTCTTCAAGAAAATCACTTTCATGAGCACTCAGTTTATGATTTACCTCCATAGGGGTGTTGGCTACCTTTGCATTCTCTAAGTGTAACTTCTTCAACATGTCCTACACATATTTCCTTTGAGTGATGTAAATTCCAGAGTTAGTGTAGACTAACTCAAGTCCAAAAAATAACTTCAGAAACCCTAGGTCATTGATTTTGAACTCTTGCATCATCTGATTTTTTATTTGTTTGATGCCATTGGCATCACTACTTGTAAGGATGATGTCATCAACATACACACATAAGTATATGATTTCTGAGTTACTTCTCTTGACAAATAGAGAAGAATATGCCTTGCTCATCATGAACCCTTGGTCTTGAAGATACGTTGTTAACCTATGGTTCCATGCCCTAGGTTCCTGCTTCAAACCATAAAGAGCTTTGTTCAATTTGCACACATGATTTACCTTGCTTGGGTCTTCATATCTAGGAGGTTGAGCCATGTAAACCTCCTCTAAAATCTAGCCATCGAGAAAAGCATTTTTCACATCCAATTGATACATATTCCAATTTCTAGATGCAGCTACACTTACCAAGACTCTGATGGTTGGCATTTTAGCCACAGGTGAAAACATCTCTTCATAATATACTCCTTGGTTTTGCGCAAAACCCTTAGCCACAAGTCTAGCTTTATACATGTTTATGGATCCAACTGAGTTCCTTTTGATTTTGTAAATCCATCTAGAACCAATTACCTTCATTGATGCTTTCTTGGGTACTAGCTCCCAAGCGTCATTCTCTTGGAGTGCTTCTATTTCTTCATCCATAGCCTCCTTCCATTCTGCTTTGGTACTTGCTTTTTCATATGAAGAAGGTTCTTCAAGTGATAAGTCCTTAGCAAGATAAATGGAATGCTTAGTAACTAATGAAGTATCATACCCATATCTGATTGTCTTCTTACTCTCTCTTTGTGACCTCCTTAAGGCTTGGTTGGATGATTCAGGTATGTCCTCCAACCTCTTCATCTTGGTTTTTCCTTTTGATATCCATGCTTTGAACTCTTCTAAGTTGATGATGTCCTCATCATCTGATTTGATGTCTTCAATTGTGCTAGGCTCCTCCTTGCCAAGGCTTGGAAATTCCTCTTGCAAATCATATGGAAATTTGACCTTCCTGCGTTCACTTTCAACCCAAGAGTCATTCTCATCAAACAAAACATCTCTATTAACCATAAATCCTTTGTTGGATGGATTATAAAACCTATATCCTTTCTGATTTAAATCATATCCTATGAAGATGCAATTCTCTACCTTAGGGTCTAACTTACCTCTGATTTGAGATGGAACATGCACATAAGAAACACAACCAAATATTATGCAATGATCAAGTGATGGTCTCCTACCATGCCATCATATGGAGTCATCCCATCAAGTGAGTTAGAGGGTAACCTGTTAATAAGATAAGTGGCAGTAGAAACACACTCTGACCACAAGTAATTAGGCAATTTCTTTTCATTAAGCATTGATCTAGCTGCTTCCACAATGAATCTGTTCCTCCTCTCTGCTACTCCATTTTGCTCAGGAGTATACCTAGTAGTAATCTCCCTTTTGATACCTATGTCTTGCAAAAATGCATCAAACTCATTGGAGAAGTAATCACCTCCTCCATTTGACCTTATTCTCTTTAGACTCTTTCCTATTTGATTTTCCACAAGTGCAAGATACTTCTTGAAACAACTACTAATTAGGGGAAAAAATGAACCCTGCATGGGCCTTTTAGATTAAGGAGTGATTAGTGATTGACCAATCAGAAGAGGGTGGTGGCCACAGTCTATACCCTATAGAATACTAGGCTGAGGGGGAGAGAGGGGACAAGTTTCCCCTCTATTTAATGAGTTGCCTCTAGAGAGAGAAGAAATCTCGTAACTAGGCTAGGACCAAAAATTCAAATTTTTAAAAAAGTTTAAAAGCTCATCATAACACCTCACAATGGGCCCCCATTACTTTTTAGGGTCAAAAGTGCTCTTTTTGACCACAAATTTGAAATCCGTGCATGATTTGAGCTGCAAAAAGTGAGTTTTTCAAAAAATACTCAAAAAAGAGATATTTCCCTCCTTAACCTCATAATTTCATACTAGGTCCCAAAAGGACATCTTTTTTCCACTAGTTTTGTTCTGTAGCACACCATTGAAGCTCTTGTGTGTGTATTCCAAGCTACTGGCATCTCCCATATTGAACTATTGTTGTAGATTGAAGACCTTGAACTTCAATGGCAACATCTAAAGGCTATAGGCAACCAAAAGACAAAGTTATCACATTAAGGTGTCACAATATCAAAGCTATAGATGGACAATAATGCTACATGAGTACTCTAAAGGTGCATGGGTGTACATGAAACCCTCTAGATATGGGCCTGATTAAGTTAGACATCTTGGAAACTTGGTTCTTCATTGTGGCCACAAAGACAATGGGATGGTTGCTATTGCACAACATGTCTTGAAATGGCAACTATGACACTTGAAAGCTCTACTAGAATGAGATATTCTATCAATTGTAAGTATTACTCTACACTCTTGCATGGTTTATAGTGTTGAATATATCTTTGACCTATCTAGATATGTTTTTATTTGTTACAGACATATTTCCTTCTACTTCGGTGGATGAACAACCACTTCATACCCTTACAGGTGCTTTCCATGAATTGCATTAAGATTTGAGCATTTTTGTGAAATTTTGTGTTGTTGATGGCATTTAATATGTTTTTGACCTATCTACATATGTTTTCTTTGTGGTTTGGCTAGATTTCTTTCTATGTAGCTAGAAGAACAACCATTCCATAGCCTTACAAGTACATTCTAAAAATTGCATGAAATTTTGAAAGCATTAGGCATTCCATAACATTTGTAATTTCTTAACGATGGAGTTTTTTTCCTGTTTATGTAGATTGCAACAATTTTTTAGGTGAAGATATCCAACTCAAGACTAACAAGGTTCTCTAGAGCAAATTATATTTTTGATGACCTATTTGAATATAAGCTATATTGACAAGGGCATAAGGTTAGGAATCTACAAATGTTTTTATTATACATGTTATAATATTTCTTTCTTTAATACTTATATTTTATTTTGTATTGTTCATAGGTTGTGAAGAGAGTGGATAATATAGCTAAATTCCTTCAAAATTCAACTATAAATGAGTTTGGTAGTTTTTTTGTCATATACCTTTTTCTATGTGATGATTTTCTTTTTTCTTTGAAACAGGTTTAACTTCAAAAAAATGAGAGAAATACAAGAAATTCGAAGGGAATTTCAAAGGAGGTTGATTAGCATGATGTCGCTTTCATGCAAGATCCACTCTCTTTCAGCTTGTTATTGTAGAAGATGAACTACCTTGACTCTTTGAACGATGGATTTCTCCCAAATTTCTTATTCTTCTACCCAAGCAATCTAGAAATTTCTCAATGGATTCATCTTTGTAAGACAATTTGAGTTAATAACACATCTTTCCTTCTAAATTTTCTAGAGGTCTTTGCTTTTGGTTACCTTCAAGAGCATCACAAAGTATGTCTTGTTTCTAGCCGACTGGTTCATTTAGCATGAGGGCTCTTTTCACATTCTTCCAAACTATGTATGGACAGGAGAAAAAAATGTCTCTGATGCCTTCTCTCCTACTAAGATATCTAAAAATCCTTTCGATCTAGAATTGTTCTAGAAATGCTTTACACCATGGATGAGTATCCCAAATTTGTGATGCTTTCTTGCATTTGCAAGCACTTCAAGTTGTACAATCATTGATACTGATAATTTGTAAATTTTATAAGATTTGATATTTGTAATGAAAACATGTCTACTTTCACATCTTTTTAGTTTACGACTCTGAATTTATAATTTCTCTTGGTGATTATTCAATTTTCACTTTTATATAGAGTATGTTCATGTTCACATTAATTGACATTTTATTGGTTAATTTTCTCAATAGATTATCTTTTATGAAGTTTGAAATTACAAAGGATATAATTCAAAAAGATCATTCATGCTAGATATACTCAATACTTACTCCTCAAGTAACCACAAATGATCCATGGTGCTCTAAGTTATAAGGCCCCCATTGTGAGGAGAAGCCACTTTGAGAGTACAAACATCCACGGAACCTTAACTTCTAAGCTAGATGAGTTTTATATGTGAACATTTATGGTAATAGATGGTCTTTGTGATTGAGGCCATGAGGTAAGTGGGGCATAAAAGTTTTTCCAATTTGAATGCCATTCAAGCTGAAACAAGACTTCTAGACATGAGGATATTATCATAAACTATACTTTATCAACTATTTTATCTCATGTGACTATGTTTGTTTATACTGGCTCCCATTGTAGAAGTTGAATATGCATGGATCACTACAGGGTAAGTGACTCGTTAGAAATAAGTTACGTGGCCCTAAAACTTTAAAGAATAAAGTTTCATATCCACTAAAAATAACCTTACATGGCCTCAAAAGTATAAAAAAAGAGGAGACACAGAAACATGGGATAGGCCTATGCGAAATCATTATAGAGGCATATTGTGTCTTTCTATGGGTGATCTTTTTTGGTGCTTTTGAGTTCAAGCAAGTTTATTTCTAGTCGATATGAAAATTTTTTATTACAAATTTAAGGTCCATGAAACTCATTATGTGCTCAAATCAATTTACCAATGGAAAAATGAGTTTATAACCATAAATGTTTTGCTTTGCACACATACCATGTTGAATTGAGTGAATATGATTGTGAACATATGATATAGATCAATGTGGACTTGATTATGTGTAAGAAAGGTTATGAAAAAGTATATTACCAATAAGATAATTTCACATTGCACAACATCTCTTCAAGAAGAATGATCACATAGTCATATATGGTCCTATCTAGTTTCTTGGGTTGTACAGTTCATCAATTTCCCTAAAATTTGCAAGAAGTAATAGATATTTCCACCATTAATGACCTTACATGACCTCAAAGCACAAAAAAAGGGGCAGCCACTGAAACATGGGATAGGCCTCTGCAAAAGTTTTGCAGAGGCCTATCCCACGTTTTTGTGGCTGCCCTTTTTTGGTGCTTTTTGAGGTTATCAGGGCTCCAGATGTCAGAATTAGACAAGTAAACAGTCGATCTTAGGGTTTTTAGATGCTTTGGATGTGAGGGTAGCATCAATTTGTCCAAATTCTGAAACAATCATGAGATATAAACATTTTCATAGAACTTAAGGTTTTACAATGGTTTCATTTGTGTCTATGACATCACCTCCCTCTGAAAGCGATAACCTCCATGCAACGTAGTTATGTAACTAAAAGATTTTCTAGAAATTGAATCTTCATAGCTATTGGTCTTTTTAGATTTCTTTATATGTTGTACTGGAACACAATGATGATGGATATCCATGATGGAACTAGAAAGGGTTTGTAGTATATCTATGTAAAGAATCAAGGGCATGATTCTCATGATGGATAGTGCTCCTCTTTTGTCTCCAATGATGATCCTTTTGATGTGGAATGGTGATCTTGGAAGTCTTAAACCCAACTTGTATCTTCTTCCTAGGACATTTGAATACCATGTGGTCAATGACAATACAACTCCTTTCTTTCAAATTTTAGGTTCATGAAACTTATTATGTGGACAACTTAGTTGAACAATGGAAATACGAGTTTTGGATCTTAAGTGATTTGTTTTGCACACATACCATCTTTAAGCAAGTGGATACAATTATGAACATATGATATGGATCAATATGCACTTGAGCATGTGTAAGAAAGATGATGAAAAACTAGATTATCATAATGAAAATTTCATTTACAAAATGTATCTATTCAACAAGAATGATTACATAATCATGTATGGTCCCATCTTGTTTCTTTGGTTGTATGGTCATCATCTTCACATGATCTACACACAAGTTAATATCTTTCAAAATAGAAGTAAGGAATGTATATCCTTCCTCTTGGATGGCTTGAAGTGTTATTGATTATATCCACAGTCTAGTGCATTAAATTTGAAGCACAAAGGATCTATAATGTTTGCTCACTTTTTTTTGTTGCTTTTGCATTAGGAGAAACTTTTTAGGTTGTGCTACATATGATCTATGATGTGGTTGCTAGTTCTTACTCATTTTACATGTATGCCTTGATTCACATTATGACACAATTTATGGCATAGGTTTCTTTTATCATATGTGAATAGTGTGGTTTAACATTATAGTAGTGACTTTATAGCCTCTACTTGATGTGATGTTGGAATATGCTTATGTTTCATGATGGTTCCTTGAAGCTCTCCTTTTTGGATGAGTTGGAATGCCTTCTTCATGTTTCATCAGCTATGTTCTATTTGGAGGTATATTGAGTTCAAATGGTCCATCACCAATAAGTAGTGGATCTATTCTTCCCCTTTGTATGTGTCCTTAGAATCTTTTTTTGAATGGTCACATCTATGGCAGTTGATCTTCATCATGCTCTCAAGAATGATTCTATGGATGAGGCTATGAACTATTTTGATATTTTTAATCGACTTCACTCTATCATATGGTGACCTCTTTTGCATGTAGACCACTTCATCCTCTCTGATTGGGCTTCATCCAAGGTGTTCATTATGTACCTTGAACATGGATATGATATACCACAAAAACGTGTTAGTATAAAATAATCAAATGATGCCTCTTATGTAACTTCATTTCCAAGTTGAACCCTCAAAAACTTTTTGTGCATGACATGGATCATGATGCAAGGGACTTGTTGATAGCTTACAATTTTCATTTGCAATGTTGTGTTGTAATCTCATGAAAACATTTCTAATTGTCAAACTCTTGCAAAAGTTGTTTGAAGAAAAGCAAGTGAGCATTATTCCAACTAGTCAACATGAATAAAACCACTAATATGACATGTACATTTTAAGAAATAACTATTAGACCTATAGTGGGACTTTTTCATTACTACTATATTAGAATCTTGACTAATAAAAATCGATACATCAAACTTATCCATATGAAAATACAACATGTAATATTTCAATGAATAAAATGAGCACAACCTAAAGAAACAAACAACATCTAAATGTAGATTGTACTTTATCTTTCATTATTTCAAGTCATTGATTAGTATCTTTTATATAAATTTAATTTTATCACCACAACATGTACGAAAAAGATAAACATATATAAAATCAAATTAGAAAGGGATGTGAAAAGAAAATTAGTAGAGTTAGCTTTTACGCTAGAAGAAAAACATTGATTTTTGAAGCCTCTATAGATTTTTTTTTTTTTTTTTGTTTTGTACAAACAGAAGAATATGTATATGAAATCTTCATAAACTAAGGATATGATTTCTTCATTGACTCCTTAGTAATGCTTGCATGCTAAACATACTTAGGCATATTTTCTTTTATGTGTAAGTATTCTGTAGCAATATCAATCATGTCCTCTTTATAATTTATCCTCCTAATGAATAGCTTCTATAAGCATGGAGAAATTCTTTCACACACATTTTCCTATCCATATTGTGTAATATTGGTGTCAGACTTTTAAGAAGGAGAAGTAAGAGAAACTATTTAAAAATTTAGTGTACTTCTTTGGTGTTGATGAAGCACTTATTTCTTATTGCCTTCGATTGGATAGGCCAAAAGATTGCCTTATTCGGGCACTCATATGTCCAATGCCCTTGCTCCCCACAACAAAAACATAGACCAAGTTTTTTTGCCCTCTCAATAAAGTCAGGGTCCTGTTGCCAATGGATTGGTTGACACCTCCTTTGATTTTCCACCTATGCAGGATTCTTACCTTGGTTATTAGAAGATGGAGCCTTCCTTGAATTGTTCATGTTCATTGCAATAGGTCTCTATGGCCTATGTCCCATTGCAATGAGTCTGCTTCTATTTGCCTTCTGATAATTGAACTTCTCCATCTTCTCAACGTTCTCGGCCATCACAACAACATCGAGAAAATCGATGCATCCAGATCCCTTGACTTGATAATGGAGTTCCTCATGAAGCCCTTCAATAAATTTGCTCTTCAGAGCATCACCACTAACCTCAAATGCATATTTGTGAAGACGTAGGAACTTCTCTTTGTACTCATCATTAGACAAGCTATGCTTGTCACTTTCATGTTGATGAAAATTGTAGAACTCCATCTTCTTCTCCATATAGTAGTGTGGAGAACAATAGCATTTTTTAGCTAGTTCTCTAAACTCCTTCCATAACACCGGACCAAAATGCATCCAAGTCTGCATATAGGACTTCCACCATTTGATTGTTTTCCACCTCGTTCCTTGCATAATTCTCCATGAAGCTTCTAAAAAGCTCCTCTTGCTCATGCACCTTTTGCATCAAACCTTCCATCGTTCTTGAAAATCGATTCTGCTCTGATACCACTTGTAGTGTTTCCCCAATCATAGTCTATCCCCAATCACAATCTTTCAATCATTGAAGAATAACAAAGGAGACAAGATGCAGATTTCACAAGATAAGAGAAAATCTAATACGAAAGAATGTGACTCAGAGAAAGAAGAATTCTGATATTATAGATGAGTATCAATGGTTACAATAGCCTTGGAAAATAGCTTCTTGACGAAGAATCTACCTCTCGACCACCCCCCAGCTATCACAATCTCATTCACACTCGCACTCTCAATCACACTCTCACTCTCACTCTCAATCACAAGGTAATTCTCTGATTTCTGTGCATCCTTTTGTTGATGCGCAGGTCTCCCTATAGTAGAGTTTGATCGCCGCCCCCCAAAGAAGTCTGCGATCCACCAAATTTAGAAAAATTTGAGGTTCTCCCAAACTTTCGCACAAAACCATGCAATGGTAGTGTGTTTTCTTTTGCGTACGTGTTCAAAAATAGGAGAAAAACACCAAAAAGACATATCCAAAAATATCCATAATTACACATGGTGACATGTAAGCATTAGAATCACGGATTTGGATAGAATTAGAGAAGCCCTCCTCTTTATTTTTAAGTGTTGGAAAGTGGCACTTTTCAAAGCCCTATAACTCAAAAACGATGAGGAATTAGTTTAAGCTTGTAAGAGACACTTTTATTCAATTTTTCGATGTGCACAATAGTGTTAGAGATGACCTACGTCCAAATCCACCTCCAAATGCCACTTTTGAGCCTTGCAAGTTTCAAAATTCTAGAGAGTAAAGACATTTTCTTACAAGGAACTAAATGTAGAGCCCTGAACGAGGTACTTAAAACATGATTCATAAACATTTCACTCAAACACTTTTATTCTCCTATACTTTCTCTACCTTTCTCTCATACAGAGTTTTTCTTAATTCTTTCATCTTCACCTTCAAATTTCAACTACAAAACATGATGCAAATAAGTTCTAGAGAGAGAATATGAAACTTCTCATCCCAAAATTTTTCCTACATGCGTAAAATGACCTAATTATTTATTCTAAGCATTATTCCCACAATGAAATTAAAAAAAATCAAAAGGAATTATTTCATAGAAAAGAGGCCTATTACAGACACATATATACACACATATACACACACATACACACATACACACACACATATACACACACATAGACACATACACACAAAGACACATACACACATAGACACATACACACTTACACACACATACATACACACATCCACACACATTTACACACACACATACACATGTGACACATATATATAGATACACACGTATATACACACATAGACACACAAATACACACATACACACACATACACACACACATGGACACAGACATACACATAGACACACATACACACACACATACACACACACATACACATACATGCATACATAATGCATATGCATATGCATACATACATACTTACATGCATACACACACATGCATACATAATGCACATGCATACGCATACATACATGCTTACATGCATATACACACATACACACACACATACACACACATATACACACACATATACACACATACACACATACACACATATATACAGAGACATATACATACACACATAAACACACACATAGACACACACACATAGACACACACACATACACACACACATATACACACATGCATACACATATACATATACTTACACATACATATACATGCATAAATATACATGCATACATATATGCACGTACATTTTGATTTCTAACCCATTTTGTTTTATATGTAGAGGTATTATGGATCCTAGTAGAGAGAGAAAGGTGAAACTCACTCTCATAAAAAGTCTTATGAGAGCAAGAGTTCCGCCTGATACCTTAGGGATCATCATGCATAAGTACTCAGAGATGCATGATGATGAGATGTATTATAGGATCCAGATGCTTACCCAATGATCAGAGGAGGCTCTTCTATGGCTCCACATGCAGGAGGAGATCTATATGTTTCTTTTTCACAAATTTTTTTAATGATATTATAACACATATTTTTATTTATTTTTATCTATCTATTTTCAGGACACCTATACCACCTTCAGATCATAGGAGCATGGCACACGTGCCTATGAGGACATGCATAGGCACCTTAAGGCTCGAGTGCGTTATAGAGCCAGAGGGGAATAAAGTGTATATAGGAAATGAATTGGAGTTCAAGAGAAGGATGCGAGCATTACGCGACTTTTACTTGCACCTTGTCCACTTGCAATGGAAGTAAGTATAAATAAATATCTTATGTTTTATTTACATTTTTTTAAATTTTTACATATAAATTAAAATAAATATCTCATGTTTTATTTACATGTTTTTTTTATTTATTTTTGTAGTGAGCATGATGAGAGGGATAAAGAAATATGTACTTAGTTTACTTGAGACAAAGTTTGGGATTGGATGGTCGCATAAGTGGTGTCTTAGAGAGATGCGAACACTTATGTCTCATAGTCATGATAATGCACGATATGCATGGCTTTTATTTGTTATATTTATATGTGTAACTATATATATATATATATACACACACACATAATATACACATATATTTACATATATATTTATACACATATTTATATACACACACATGTATACACAAACGTACACACACATCAAGTCACACGCGTACATGTGTATGTGTGTATGTATACATATGTGGATATGAGTATGTGTGTTTATGTATGTATGTATATGAGAGAGAGAGAAGAGTGCAACTAGAGGTACAAATATATGCATACACACACATATACATCCATACACACACATACATACACATACATGCACATTTACACATATACACACATACATGCACATTCACACACACACATACACATGCATGCAGTTACACATGTATAATGAATACACACATACACATACTCACATACACATACTCACATACACATACACAAACTCATATACACATAGACACATGTAATCATATGGACGCACAAATAGACTCACATAATCATATTTACATACATATATACACATACAGATGCATACACACATATACATACACATACATACACATACATACACACACATGCATACACACACATAGACTCACATAATCATATTTACATACATAAATACACATACACATGCATACACACACACACAACACATGCATACACACATATAGATACACATACATACACACACATGCATACACACACACACAAACACACACACACACACACACACATATATATATATATATATATATATATATATATATATATATATATATATATATATATATATATATATATTATTTCAAAAACCCTAATTCAGCCTTCTAACCATATGATTGAAGTATATGTATAGATTGCATATATTCCACTAACCACCTACTAGAGAGATGTATCTCCTCACAACCTTATGCCTCTATATATAGCTACTTGGATCCAGGAGGATCATAATATATATAGAGATACATACACATCATGTAGATACACATATATTCATATAAAATGGAGTAGATACATTATGCATCACATATACATGCATATATGCACACATGTATACATATACATGCATACATATTTACATGTACACATTATTCATATACACATACACATATATACATGTACGCATCACATATACATGCCTACATGCACACATGTATACTTATACATGCATACACAATTATAAACACACTTGTATACATTACACAAATGCATATGCATATATACATGTGTGCATACTAACACATGTATACATATATCACACACATACATATACATGAAACATATATATGTGCATACTAACACATGTATACATATAATACACATGAATACACACACATATGCATACATACATGAAAAAAATTTGCTCTTCGAAGATAAAGTTATATATAAAATTTTAGGCATACCCCTGAGCTTCATGTTCTAACTTAAAAGAACATGATTTCATCTCTCTAGTAGGATTCATCGATATTCTAGTTGAATAAAGAAGAATCTATTATCTGATATCCATTCAAATGATTCAAGTTATTGATCGATAACTAGAGTAGGATTTACTATCTAAACTACTCATATGTTTTCATTATTGACATCATTTTGGTAAGACATCAATATAGTCATATCTTCATTATCCTTATTAATTTTATTTATTTCTTCTATTGTTAAATCTATGTTCTCATGGATGACATCATCTATTGATGGACTAATATCAATTTTTGGCAATTCCTCTTCATCATCAGTAGAACCAGCATGTGTATCCTCTTCATCAAAAAGATTAGTATCATTATCATATATAATGATTCTGATTTCTCTTTCAAATGTTGATGTATCAGTACCTGATGGTGAATCATCAAGAGGATTTTCTTCAATCTCTCTAACAATAAGTTGGTCAAACAATGACCTAACTCTAGGTTGAACATGAACGACTTGCCACCAAGGATGATCATCAAGGTTTTTATAAAAAATGCTTGTTCAATATGCCTAGAAAGAATATATGGTTCTCTAGTAGATCGCATTACTTTGGAAGAATCAATTACCCAAAACCTAGATAATTCCTTTCTAAATGTGGAATTCCTACCTTTATACTTGGCTCGAAACCAATCAACCTTCAAAATGAATTATCAAAATATATAAAAACAAAAAACCATTATTAGGTGCTTAAAAAATAGTAAACTCTATCATAAAAAATATAAACTTTTTTCTATATGTTTGAATGTACGAAATGATATTTCCTAGATACCAACAACAATTCCCACGTAACCAAGTTTTCCATCTATAAGGTTCGTGTCTTTTGATCTAGCACATGATAGTTGCTTGAAAGAAGCAACAATACTAGAATCCTCTATTTTACGTAAATAATCAATAGCTTTGATTCTAATATGTTGTCCAAAACCCCACATATTAGTGAGCATTCACGCTTGCAAAATAAATTAAATTAGTCAAGAAAAACTAGTATAAATATATGAAAAAAACAAAATATTATTAAAATAAAATTACCTTTCATTCACAACCTATCATTAACTCTCTCTTCTCATCTGAGATTTCTTCATTATTTGCATTGGCTCATTGCAAATGAGTATATAGCCCATCCGTGAAAGAAGATATATTTGCAACCTCATTATTATCGAGATTATGTCTATATCTTTTGTTTCTCCATCTTTTACTTCAGAGATTTTGAAGTTCCTATTCGTACTCGCTAAGGAATGCTTGCATGCATTCCCTATTATATTCTACAAAAGTAGAAACATCATTTTTTTCTTGAAATGTAAATAAAAATGGAACTCCCTTACGTGATAATACCTCGTCTGTTATGTTTGAAGAAGACTCATTGGTCCATGCATGTGGAGCTTCTTCATGAACTCTTTTAAGGTACTCACTAACATAGTACGTGCACTCTTGAAGCATCCAACCCTTTGCCATGGATCCTTCTAGTTTCGCTCTTTGTCGCGCATAACCTTTTAATATTCCCATAAATTGCTTGACCCAAAACATCCATCGAGTGTTGAAAACACCTGCAATCTCTATTTCATCTACAAGATGGACCAATAAATGAACCTGAATATCAAAAAATGAAGTAGGAAGCTCTTTCTCCATCAAACATAGTAGCTCTTTGTATTCATTTTTCTTTTATGGGATCGTGTTTTTGTCAATCTCTTTTGATGTAATCCACCTATACATATCATTAAAAAAATTATAAAGAAGTTAATTCAAAAATAAAATATATCAAATATTCATATCTATTAAATATAAAAGAATCATAATTACCTTATAAGCGATCCACGAGGATAGATCACATCTCGTACTCCTTTTGTTGTACATCCATCAATAACCAAAGGTAAAATATGTTTCAAAAAGTTATGCCAACCATGGGTCTTTAACCTAGATAAGCTCTTATCATCCATAGTAAACATGTTCTGGAAAGATGCTCCATATCCTATAGAATCAATTGAATCCTATTGTTGATATTCTATACCTCTTTTGTCGTAAGTACCCAAGGAGTAGGTGCATAAGTCGTTTCCTGTCAATGTCTATCAAAAATTGGCCATAACTTTGATTTTGAGTTTTGATCCTTCAAGTCATTCCTTGATGCTATGGTATCTTTTAGTCCAAGAAGATGTTTCCATAATGAATAACCAATATTCTTGAATATATGCATAGGATCAAGAAGATGACATACTTTTAACTCTTTCCCATACTCCAAAGAACACCATATTGATATATTCTCTGCGAGTGCCAATTTTCCTTTACCTCTCTTCACATTCTCATTATCTTCATCATCACTGAAGATTTCTAATTCTAGATCTATCAAAGATCCATTTGTCCATTTTTGATACTGATCCATAGGCGCCATAGGTTTTGGACACTGACCTCTTCCAAGCTTTCCATTAAAATGTATTGCTTCTCTTTGAGATCTTAATGGATGAATCACCAGGCAAGAATCATCGATGTCAAAGATAAATACTTTTGTTGAGATTCTTACTATAGATTGATCTCAACCAATCACCACAATATGGACAAGCTTTATAACCCTTAGTAGATATTCCTGCATTATGAAAATGATAAAAATATAATTAGATTAACTCACATTTATTTGTTTGCATATTGAATAAAAAAATTACATCAATACTTGAACAAACACGATATCCTAGAAAATCCTGAATAGTCCAAGCCACAATACCACGAACCGTAATATATCTTTCATTGATGCGTTTTGATACATAAATGACATTAATACCTCTCCATAACTCTTGGAGATCGTCAATGAAAGGAGCAAGATATATATTCATATCTTTAACTTCTCTTTCTCTTGGGATTAAAAGTAAAAGCATTAAATTTTCCTTTTTAATGCTAAGATATGGTGGAAGATTGTAGTTTATGACTACCAGAGGCTATGTTGACCATTTACTGGATTTCATGGAGAATGGATTAACCCCATCTAATGAAACTCCTAACTTTAGATTTTGTGGATTTTGTGCAAAATTAGGTCATGTAGAATCAATATGCTGAAAAACAACACTATCATGAGGAATTTTGATTACTCCATCGGTACTTTTAAGGTCATGTCCCCATTTCAAAAGCTTTGATAATTCAAGGCTTTGAAACATATGTCTAATCCATGGAGCCAATGGAAAATGTCTCAATACCTTTTTTGGGATTTTACCTTCTTCGTCCTTATATCGAGGAGATTGACATTATTAGGGGAGAAAGTGGACCTTGCATGGGCCTTGTAAGGATCCCTAATTTTTAGGGATTAAAGAGCTTAATCTCTGAGCTTAAGGAGGCATATGAAACCACCAATGGTTTTTTGAAATAAAATAATATTTGATGAATCTACTTCATTTGAAGTCTCAAACGTGAGCATTTGGAAGCATTCGATCATCTAAATCAATGGATAGTATTAAAATGCGTGGAATCTTAGAGAGAGAAGGGGATTACTTTTTGTGGGAGTGGGCCTCAACTCTTGGAGAGTCTCTGCATATTCACCTCCATATAAAATACAATCGTTCGGACATGCATGTATACATTGATAATCTATACCAAGATTGTTGATTATCTTCTTCATTTCATCATGTGAGGTAGGAAGAATATTCTAACTTGGTAAAAATTTTTCAAATAATAACCTATAAGTTCATGAAAAAAGGACATATTAATAAAAGTAAATAAATAAATATACATGTATATATGTATATATATGCATATAATTTTGTATATGTGTATGCTTATGTGTATAGGTATGTGGACGTGTATATGCATGTGCATGTGTATGCATATGCATATGTGTATATGTATGTATGTGTGTATATGTATTTAATATGTGTATATGTATGTATATATACGTATGTGTATGTGTATGCATATATGTATGTGTATGTGTGTATATATGTGTATGTATGTATGTATGTATGTATGTATGTATGAATGTGTATGTATGTATGTATATGTATGTATGTATGTATATGTATGTATGCATGTGCAGTTGTGTATATTTGATCTCGTTTTTAATTTTCTTTTTTTTTATTATGGTTTGGAGACTTTCATATAGATATCTAGACCACTGAATCATTTGGTTGTCTCCCATTTTATAGTCAATCTATTACCTACCTTTCTAGCTAAGACTTACATATTTGTTTACAAAGATTAAGTAAAACTTAACCATGGAGGTATTAGGTCATTTGGAAAATAAGACAAGCAAATTTATCTCGAAGATTTTGGAAGATGGATGAATAGTTTTAAAGTATGGGTGGACAGAAAGTGTTCATTCAATGCAAGTTCTTGTTCTTACCTTAGCTAAGGTAAAAACAAAAACCTACACTGATTGTATGCCCATCCTTTAAAATTATTCTTCCATCCTTCAAAATCTTCAAGATAAATTTACTTCTCTTATTTTTCAAACAACTTAATACCTCCATAGCTAACTCATACTTAATATCTGTATGTAGAGTTCATGAAAGAGTTAGCAGCGCAAGTATTAAGTGGACTAGAATAGGAGAAGCAAATATGTCAGGAAGATTCTAAAGGTTGGGTAAACAATTCCAACGGCTAGATGGACAAAATATCTTCATTCGATACAAGTATGTATAATTTGACTTTGCTCTCATAACATGTGTATGTGTATATATGTATGTGTGTGTTTATATGTTGTATACATTCATGTATATATGTGTATGTCTATGTATGCATGTATTTATATGTATATATTTATGCATTTATATATATAAGTAGATAGAGAATTAAAAATTATACCTTAATAGTGTCAAAACAGATACATTACTCCATCCAAAACGATTTTGAAGATTGAGAATAAGTAAGCTCACACTTAGTCGTGTCAAACGACTTCCTTCATATACATGCTTTAGACATTCCTCTTGAAGATATTTCTCATTTTTAGAAATATCAATGCTCTCACTATCATTTTGATACCAATCCTCAATAAAATCTACCATGACATCATCTTCATCATTGTCGCACAAATCTTGTACTTTATCTTCTTTTGAATATAGGTCTTTCAACCTTGCATATTCCACAGGATCACTTTTGTGTAGCCTCCTCATAGAAGCTTCTGATTAATCAGGTTTACTGGCAATTGTGAATGGTGTGGTGGAATATCATCAACATCATACGTTGGAATATGTGAACATGAATAAAAATCATTAATATTTCATAAATGAATAAGAAGTAAACTTTAAACATAAAATTAAATATATAAGTTATTAAATATGGATAGAAAATTTTCATTCTCTCTCTAGCTAAAAGGTGCTCTTGGAGGTCTACGCCATCCATAATTCGCTAATAATTCATCACCAGCATGTAATGTAGTAATAGAATTGACAACTATGTATCTTGCTACATCTCTACTTATGTATGCTGATTCATGACTATTTTCACGCCCCTCAAATGTGCAATTAGTCCTTGAACTATTATGTAATCCTCGACTACTATTTATTAAACCTGACATATTTCCATGCATGTAAGGTCTTCCATCAATATATAATCTTTCATTTTCTGCATGTGAAATCCTTCTACTAGTAAGGGATGCTGCATTCAAGCATATTCCATAAGTACTCATGCTTTGAACATAACGTGCAGGTTGATGCCCATCTCCCCATCCACATATAGGACCACAAAATGACATAAGAGTGACTTGAGAGTCTGGAGGCACATACAAATCCTCTACAATAAAGAGACCACAACCACCACTAGTAATAGTGGATGGAGCAATCATATAGCGATTACCCCAAAAGTAAAAAACCTCTCCATCTAAAGGAAGTGGTCCTCTATTCCATCCTCCATATCTTCTTCTATCATATGTTTGTACAAGAGAATGATCACGAGCTGGCAATGGATAATCTCCAGTTGTTTCTGTCTCAAAACTAGGAGGTAGAGGATTTCTAGAAACCTCTGCTTGTAATTGATGAACAGCAAGTCCATGACGTGTACAAGCATTATGATTATGAGAATAATCATCATCATCATCATCGAGCAAGTATTCCTGTATATCAATAGTATTTTGATTTTGTATATGGTTTTTAAATAAAATAATGACATTAATTTATAGAAAAAATACATATGCAAGCATTATCACATTGACCAGGTGGTGGTGCATGCTCAAAAGTTACCATACTCTACCTCGTGTTCAATACATTCCAACTGTGGTCCTCGGTACATGCCATAGTAAGAGTTACACCAACATATAATATGCTTTTGATAGTAAAATTCATCATAATTCCTATCGGAGGATACATGTGAAGTCATTGCATGGGTAGGAGGTGGTAGAGTGCTCTCTGATTGATCAGAATCTGATTATAACAAGAAAAAAAAAATATATCACTTATGTATCTATCAAATATATTTAAAAGTAAAAGCTTGATATACTTATAGTATACAATCCTTGCATGATTAGGAGACGGTGGTGGAGTTCCATCTGATTGATCAAAATCTACAAATAATGATATTAGATATTAATAATCTGATTATTTACATACATAAACATTCACATATACACATTTACACATGCACACATATTCACATATACACAAATACTTATTCTTGTGGGATAAATGCATGTATTTGTATGAATGTGTGTATATGCATGCATGTGTATGTGTGTATGTATATATGTGGATATGTATATGTGTGTTTATGTTATATGTATGTATATGTGTATATGTATGCATGTATGTATGTGTATATGTTTGCATGTATATGTTTGCATGTATATGTTTGCATGTATATGTGTATGTGGGTATGTGTATGTGTATATGTGTGTATATATGTGTATGCATTCTGATTCTTTTGTTCTATTTAAGATTAAAATAAAAACGAGATATTGTATGGTGGAAAAAAATAAGAGGAGACCTAACATACCACATGAGATATGGCAGTTTTTTTCAGAGACAACTACGTCTTCAAGAGTCATTTCCTCAATAGAAGGTATACAAATTAACAGTTTATATTTATTATTCTCATATGTTTTATTCACTTTGTATATTTAATTTATGTATTTTGTTTCTATTTAAATAAACAGGCTGCTGCAAAGAAGGGAGTTGAGTCGGGCCACACATCTCACTTAAGCCAAATGGGCCATAATGGTTTTGTAGCTACATTTTTAAGTATATGTGTTATTGTAAGTATATTTTTTATTTTAGTTAAAGTGCAAGAAACTAATCTTTCTTCTTTGTTTCAATGCGGCGAAAGGATTATGGCCGATATCCTATGAAACATGAGATCGAGTATGCTACAGATTTTGGATATCGGCATTTGAGCGAGTATATGAGAGATCATCCGGATGCATTTATGAGTATTATTGAATTTCATATAATTATTTTACTTTTATGGATGTTTGAATTGTTTTACTTATTTATGTTTGTTATATGTAATACAGGAGTAATATGGAGAGGAAGATATGGATGAGGTGGAGAGACAAGCATAGGAGGGATGATCTCGATCATCACAGAGTGCTCACACAAATATATCAGATCATGCAGATGATCGTGATGATGAGGATGAGGATGACCATGATGATGATGATGATGATGATGATGATTAGGATTCTTGACTACGACATTGGATATGTATTTACACACACATACATACATATATATATATATATATATAAAATCCATATATTCTTCATTTCAGTTATGTTTTGAATTGTGTGTATGGTATTAAGTAATGAAAAGTCTTCTTCTATTGATTTTTATTATTTTTTATATTAAGCATGTGTTTTATTACTTTAATTATATAATTCATTCATATTTATGTGTGCTTGTGTGTATATAAAATGTATATATGCACATGTAAGTATATATCCATATTTGTGTAAGTGTGTCTATATGCATGTATATGTATGTATCTATGTATATATATGTGCATGTATGTATGTGGATATGTATATGTGGATATGTATATGTGTATATGCATGTA
This sequence comes from Ceratopteris richardii, assembly GCA_020310875.1. Classification (NCBI taxonomy): domain Eukaryota; kingdom Viridiplantae; phylum Streptophyta; class Polypodiopsida; order Polypodiales; family Pteridaceae; genus Ceratopteris; species Ceratopteris richardii. The sequence continues at coordinate 89,804,883 of CM035417.1, read as the reverse complement.
TCTGCATGTGCATGTGTACGTGTATGTGCATATGTATGTTTATGTGCATGTGCATGTGTATTTGTGTATATGTATGTATGTATGTGCATGTATATATGTAAGTGTATGTGTATATGTGTATGTGCATGTATATGTGTGTATATGTATCTATGTGCATGTGTATATGTGTATATGTATGTATGTGCATGTGAAAGTGTGTGTATGTGCATATGTATGTGTACATATGTGCATGTATATGTGTCTAATATGTGTGTGTATATGTATGTATGTACATATGTATATGTGTATATGCATGTATGTGCATGTGCATGTGTAAGTGTATATGCGTATGTATGTGTATGTGCATATGATGTGCATGTGTATGTGTGTATATGAAAGCATGTGCATGTGCATGTGTAAGTGTATATGTGTATGTATGTGTATGTGCATGTGCATGTGTATGTGTGTGTATATGTATGTATGTGCATGTGCATGTGTAAGTGTATATGTGTATGTATGTGTATGTGCATGTGAATGTGCATGTGTATGTGTGTGTATTTGTATGTATGTGCATGTGCATGCGTAAGTGTATTTTCGTATGTATGTGTATGTGCATGTGCATATGTATGTGTGTGTATATGTATGTATGTGCATGTATATGTGTAAGTGTATGTGTATATTTGTGTATGTGCATGTATATGTGTATATGTATGTATGTGCATGTGTGTGTGTGTGTATCTTGGTGCTAGTTACATGTTTCTGTTTAGTAAAATCCAGTTTTTATCCCTATGTCTTTTCATGGTTTCCATCAACTTGTCTTATGTATATGGACATTGATCCCTTTTTTCCCTATAAGGGTTTTCTTCCTTTAGTTATACCCATGTTGTAAGGGCCACTTACTAGCATATCTTCATTAATATAGTTCTCTCTTTTCGTTTGCTCAATAAAAAAACATGATTAACTGTACAAAGAGGCGGCATTTGTGTCATGAGAAATCTTCCCAAATGGAAATTTAAGGTGCACTTTGTCCGATTCAAATTGGGTTTTCGTGTGTTTAATTAACATAGAGCAGGGTAGTATCTCAATGAGAGATACTATTGGTTGCAAAATCTAAATGGCCAATGACGATCTCTTATCAGAGCGGCAAACATTTGTTCGGAGGGGGAAGCGCATCTCACGCAATGTTGAACCCAGAAATTTTGCGTTCTTTTTAAATCCAATAGAATGTTGACATTTTGAGAGCACCGGGCTTGAGAACCCAGCCTTATGAGTGGTTAAACAGCCTTTTTCAGATCTCCCTATCTGCACCACCCTTGAAATGACCTATGGAGACTTTGTTGGAACTTGGAACCCAGCCTTATGAGTGCTTAAACAGCCTTTTTCAGATCGCCCTATCTGCACCCACCTTGAAATGACCTATGGAGACTGTGTTGGAGCTTGTCCACTGCGAGTCGGATGTCTGAACCGAAAACCAATGGAACTTAGCTTGGAACTTGGACTATGATATACCCCGAGCCCCGAAGCTGGTTCCTAGGATGGTGGCACGCTTTTGAGGCTAAACGGGAATCAGGAAAGCGATATTCTCTCCCGCGTCGTCAAGACTTTGAAACGATCTGCTCTCCTGTCTCTTCTTGTTCGCTTTGGCTTTTCTGTGATTTTCTGAGATTTCCGTCCATCTTTTCCTTGTTTTCTTTGAGCTTTTCTTTGCAGTTTTCTGCTTACCTACCAGACGCATGTCATGTATCTCCGAATTCAGAATTCTGAGAACCATGATTTTCTGTAGCGAGGTCAATGTCCTGTTCCCATTTCCACAAATCCAACGAAAGTGCGACTCTCTCTCTCTCTCTCACACACACACACACATCGCCTTGCTTATCTGTAGAACTTTCGAAGTCAGAGATGGCTTGATGTCCCTCCCTTGACGGGTTTTCAGTATATACTTAAAGACGAAGTTCTGAAAGAGGGAAACTTATTTGAGGCACCAGTATTTGTTTTTTTTTAGTAAAAGGAAGTTTGGCCTTAGCCTATTCTCCCGGACTTTAATTCTAATAAAGAAGAAAAATTACAAGTGAATGGGACTAGTGCCCATGGGACCCCCCAAATCCCACAATGCAGGGGACGAGTATGTCAAGCTAGAGGACATTACAAATGAGGCGGATAAATCAATCATCACCCCCATGTGGGACCCATTTGGGTTTCAACTTGTTGTTTTCGAGGAGATAAATACAGTGATGTCTAAACGGTGGAGATCTCTTATCTCGAGAGATTCTTTTACCTAGAAGAAACAAGGATTTCTCGATCGACCATTCCTTAGGAGTTTGGCCAAAATTGACAGCACATCGCTCCCTCCAAATCTTCCAAAGAGTCTCACCCCTGATGGCATTCCATAGCCTCGATGAGCAGCCGACCGCCTTACCCAACAACACCTGTTTCCAATTGATTTGGTTCGTGAGTCTCAATACCCGGGTCACGTGACACCAGATAACACGGGACTTGGGGCAATCGAAGAACATGTGAGCTAAATCTTCAATGCATCGATGGCAACGCTTGCATCATGGCGGCACACCATCAATTTAGCCCAAGAGGACTCACTATTGCTCCAAGCCTTGATAAGCCACTTTGCCGCTAGCTTTGGGATAACTTGACACCCCCGATCTAACAACAATTGGGGTGTAGGTCCACTGATTGCTCTAAAAGTAGTTTTAGCATGGTTGATTTTCGAACCTGATGCCACACAAAAGGTGTCGAGGCACCACGAAAACACCACAATGTTGTTTATATCGTTATGCAAAAAGGCATTCATGTCATGTGCAAAAAGTCTCGCAATCATTTGGCCGTGATTTCGAGATAGCGAAAGACCCTTGAGATTGCCAGCATCGATGTGATGCTTTAATAGGCGACTGCAGAAATTTTTCGAGTCCTTTCCACCGTGCTTCTCCAACACTTAGCCGGTTCATTACAGTAGGCAAAGGCTTCCACCCACACTGCAGAAATTTCTTGGGGCAAAGAGGGGAGGGAAAATGATGTCTGACAAGCATGAAACCAAGGGGCTTTCTGGAGCATGGGAATCGGTTTGAAAGACAGAGTAATCGGGTAGTGGTCCTAGATAGTTAGGTCCATGTGTTGGGAAATCGAAGGAATACCCCACTGGAGGATGGTGTTTTGATCGATGCAACATCCATCAAGTCTTGCTTTCCTCAAAGAGTCCCCCGATTGGAGATTTGACCAGGAGAACCCCTTCATGTCTTTCACCTCCACGAGGTCGAGATGGAGCTTGATTTTATCCCGTATCTCATTTTCTTGGCCTTGAATAATTTTTCCCTTGTTATTCCATCGGTCCTCAGGAAACTCAACCATGTTGAAGTTCCCACAAATCAAAACATTATGTGAGAGAGAGTCGAGAGAAGCCCAAGTATCAATTCTATCCGCTTCTCCATTAGGGGCATAAATTCAGACCACAATGAACTGAAAAGGGAACCCGATAGAGGCAGCAATCCAACGATGATTCCCACCTTCAAAAGTCGAGGTCACACTGCCAGACAAGGAGTGACTAATACCGATCGCGGCACCCCCCGCCTCCCTAGGGTGAGAAGTGCAGAACCAAAGGTGGTTTGGAGAAATGCATTTAAGCCGTTTAACAAACCATTACCCCTGTTAATAAACATGCATATAGTTGATATATGTAAAGCAGATCTACATTGCAAGAACGGATGTGCGCAGGATTTTGTATCTTTTCCAAATATCATCGTTTTTTTACCTCAATCTGATTAAAGGTCTTTTTTAAAGCTTGAGCGTCAGTTCATGTCCATTCCGCCTATCCTAGCAGGCGCAAACCTAAACATATTGCACGATCTTTAATCTTCCTCAAATGCCATAGCTTTCTACCTCGGACTGGTTACAGACTGTTCATACTCTTCTCTTCTGTTGGACCGTCATTTCAAGTGCATTCATGCCCATCCTATGAGTAGGTGCCAACCGAAAATTGTTGTGCTTGATGCTGCACGGGTAAGTAAACTAGTGAAACCTCCTGCTTTCAACATCTGTAGAAACATCTCCTCTGTCTGATGCGGATTCTGATAGCGAAAGGCAACATGCTACGAAATAGCAGTGCATATGATTTGATGTATAGGTATATCAATATATATGCAGCAAAATATACATCAATTGACGTTAGACAACCTATCTTCCTCTACATCTACATATAATAAGCTATATTAGTATACAACGATAAGCAATTTGATTGAAAATGTATAAAGTGGGTTGTATTAGTGTACAACGATAACTAATTTGATTGAAAATGTGTAAAGTAGGCTGCTGCCCTATCGCCTCAGTACGGTGAGGCGAATAAGATAGACCAACAGATCCTGTCCAATGTGAAAATAATCCACTTATACTAGAGACCAACGTTATGAAAAGAGGCACGTCATTCCTATGTTAAACACGCGCGCACATGCACACATACATCTTCTTTCTCATGCAGTAAGGCATCAGCAATCTACAGGCAAGCTATGCAATCATCCTATGAAGTAACCACAGAGGCAATAGGTATGTGTTCAACTACCTTTAGGTTAGAAAAGTTTGTGTATATCCTATCAAATCAAAGGATGAGATATTCCCTACTTTCAGAAAATGGCTTGCTTCAGATGAGACTCAAAAAAAGGAACTAAGCTTAAGGCTTTATGTTCAGATAATGGGGGTGAGTATACCTCACATGAATTCAGCCTTTTCTGTTGGTCTAGAGGGATTCGTAGAGAGTTTACAGCTCCTTATACCCCAGTACAGAATGGTGTAGCTGAAAGGATGAATAGAACTATTCAAGATAGAGTAGTTTCTATGTTGCATCATGCAAACCTCTCACAAGGCTTTTGGGCAGAAGCAATTTTGACTACGGTTCATGTGATTAACCTTTCAGCTAGTACTGCCAAAGCTCTAAAAGTGGCACAAGAGTTATGGATAGGGAAGCCACCATATTATGATCATCTTCGAGTTTTTGGGTGTGAAGCGTATGTTGATATACCCAAGAGTCTTAGATAAACATTGGAACATAAGTCAAAGAAATGCAATTTTCTTGGATATGGTCGAGAAGGACAATTTGGATATCGCTTATGGGATCCTAAAACATGGTCAGTGATCAGAAGTAGTGATGTTATTTTCAATGAGTCTAAGATGCATAAACAACCCATTGAGGAGGTTGAAGTGAGAAGAGTGGTGCTTGAGGATACTACTCCTCTAGTTAGCATGCATAAAAATGCTACACATAGGGATCATGTCAAGTGGGAGCATGCCATGAAGAGTGAGTTGGATTCTATTCACAAGAATGGTACTTGGGATTTAGTACCTTTGCCAAATGGCAAGAAAACTTTACCATGTAAATGGGTATATAAGCAAAAATTCACATCAGATAGTGCTTCTCCTAAGTATAAAGCACAACTTGTTGCAAAGGGTTTTATGCAACAACATGGTGTTGATTTCGAGGAAATTTTCTCTCTAATGGTCAAGATTACTACCTTGTGCATGTTTCTTGGATTTGTTGCAATGGAGGAATTAGAGCTAGTCCAAATGGATGTGAAAACTCTTTTCTTGCATGGAGATCTTACATATGAGATCTATATGGAACAACCAGAGGGTTATGTACTTCTTGGCAAGGAAAGTCTAGTTTGTAAGCTCAAGAAGAGCTTGTATGGACTTAAACAGTCCCCTAGACAATGGTACCAAAAGTTTGATGCTTTTATGAAGTCTCAAGGCTATTCTCGAAGCAATGAGGATCATTGTCTCTACACAAAAGAGATGCTCAGATGGCAGCTTGATATGCTTGATACTTTATGTGGATGATATGTTGATTGTTGGGAAGTCCTCTTATGACTTGTCAATTCTCAAAAAGAAGTTGAGTCAGACAGTTGATATGAAGGATTTGGGGGATGCCAAACATATACCTCAATATGCAGGGTGGAAAGGGATTGACTAAAACTTTACCCACATATGTGAAATTGAGCAAGGATGATTGCCCCAAATCACATGAGGAAAAGGAATTCATGACTAAAATTCCCTATCAGTCTGTTGTTGGTAGTCTCACATATGCTATGGTAGTTACGAGACAAGACATTGCATTTGCAGTGGGAGTTAGGAGCAGATATATGTCTAATCCTGGCAAGAAACATTGGGAAGCAGTCAAGATGATTTTGAGATATCTGAGTGTCACTAAGGACAAATGTCTATGCTAAGGTAGAGGGAAAGCATCCATTATTGGTTACACAGATTCTGACTATGCTAGTTGTGTAGACAATCATAAGTCTACATCAGGGTACATTTTTCATTTTGCTGGTGGTGCTATCTCTTGGAGATATCATCTTCAAGAATGTACAATTGTTTCCACCACAGAAACAAAGTATGTTGCAGCAAGCGAGGCATGTAAAGAATCATTGTGACTTTCTCATCTTGCTTGTGATATGGGTTTACCTCAACATGTACCTTGTTTGCTTAGTGGCAGTCAGAGTGCCATTGCTTTGGCTAAGCATCTCGTCTATCATGCAAAGACCAAGCACATTGAGGTGAGGTATCACTTCATTCGAGCTTTCTTAGCCACTGAGCACATTATTCTTCAGATGGTCCACACTCGAGATAATGTTGTAGATGCTTTGACTAAAGTTCTACCACATGAGAGCTTTGGACACTGTTATCACTTGTTGGTGGTTAGTTGATTCATGATCTCACACAGTCACTTGTATACTGTGTAGCATGCCCATTAGGTGGGACGTATAGTTTGTATACTTACACTCAGGTATTCTTTATCATTCTTTATTTTTTCTCCCATAGTTACTTTGGCCATATTGGCCTTTAGTGGGAGATTGTTACCGTTAGTGTCCATGTGAAAAGCCAAATGGCCATCGGACACTTCTTTGTATGTGTTCTTTAATAAAACATATAGTGGTCTGGTCAGTCACATATTGTATGTTCAACTGCATTTATGAGACCTAAGAAGCCTGTCTTCGTGCTCCCTGTGTACTGTGTTTTTCAGTGTATTCTATAGCCTCTGCAAGGACTACGTGTGCGGCCTTAGGATCTCGATTTTCTACTCGCAGGATATAATCTTGGAGCTCTCAATAAGGAGAGCGCATTGTGGTGCATTGCCAACAAACTACTTCATGGTATAGTTTGTATACTTACACTCATGTATTCTTTATCATTCTTTATTTTTCCTTCCATAGTTACTTTGGCCATATTGGCCTTTAGTGGGAAATTGTTGCCGTTAGTGTCCATGTGAAAGGACAAATGGCCACCACACACTTCTTTGTATATGTTCTTAAAGAAAACATATAGTGGACTGGTGAGTCACAGATTGTATGTTCGACCTCATTTGTGAAACCTAAGAATTTTGTCTTCATGGTCCCTGTTTACTATGTTTTTTTGCATATTCTATAGCCTTTGTGCGGAGTACTATGTGCGGCCTTAGGATCTCAATTTTTTGCTCCAAGGATATCATCTTGGAGCTCTTGAGAAGGAGATCGCATCATGGTGCATCGCCAATGATTTACTTCAACAAATCCCCCTTAAGAGTGATGTATTGAACTATGGGTTGATTTTCATGTATAAGGAAGTGTCAATCAATGTGGACAAAGATCAATCTAGAAAGGGAGTAATCCCAAATCTTTGAACTTTCTATGGAATAGAGCCTTTGTAAAATTTATACAACATTACTTGTATGGGTACATATGTGGAATTTATGTCTTAACTAGAGAGGGTCCCCCTAAGAGAATGATAGTGCACCTTGTTGGAATATGCAAGTCCACACCAACTCTTGAAAGAGGTGGACAATAAAGTTTTTTTATATGATGAAATTTTCACTATGGTTAATAATGTCTCTAGAGTAAATTATGATGATTTCCATATCAGGAATGGTAATGAATAAATCACATTTGTTAGATGTCACGGAAGGACGTGAACAACACAAGGAAGAAGAAGAATCTTGGAGCACAACACACAATACTGAATATATTACCACTAGAATGTACAAAGATAAGTAACGTGTTAGGGCAATAGGCATATATACAAGGGGGGGGGATGGGGGGGGACCTCCTAAAGAGGGAAAAAAGTGCACGAGTGGTCCTAGTGTGTTCACACACATCACTACCTAAATATATCAATAGATCCCCCCTGGGAGTGATGGGGTGCATAAGGAGCTGGCACTCATGTATAAGGACGTGCCAAGCTATGTGGAATCAATCCACAAAAGGAAGTAAGCCCAAATCTTTGCGAAATGCCTCAAAATTCTCCCTTGGCAGAGCCTTTGTAAAACGGTCTGCAATGTTCTCCTGTATGGGCCAAGCTGATCTCCCCAGCAAAGAACCTCTCCCTGACATAATGATAATGCACCTCAATGTGCTTAGTGCCATCATGGAACACTAGGTTCCTCGCAACTGCTAATGTGCTCTAACTGTCAGTGAAGATGGTGATGGCAAAAGACTGACCAACACCCAAATCAGCTATAAGGCATCTAATCCACACACACTCAACAATCACTCTGAAAGCTTCCCTATACTCAGCCTCACAATTGGAAGCAGCCATAGTAGGCTGCTTCTTTCTCAGCCAAGATATGCATGAGCTACCAAGCATGAAACAAAAACCACTAGTGGACACACGAGTGCCATAGCAACCAACCAACTCATAATCAAAAAAAGCATGCAAATCTAGCGGTAGTGATCCCCCCTTGGGATAAAACAATCCAAGTAGTCGGGTACCACTCAAGTTAGCGAAAGATGCGCTTAACCGCTTGCCAATGCTTGACACCTGGGCAATGCATAAACTTGCTCATCTGTGAGACAACAAACTGAATATTTGGCCGAGTAATGCATAAGTAAATAAAGCATCCAACAGCCTGCTGATAGAGAACAGCATCAAATGCATCTCCAACATCATGAAGACTCAATCATAAACTTGTCTCCATAGGAGTGGCAATAGGTTTACAGTCTTTAAGGCCAAAATGCTCCAATAATGTACAAATATATTTTGTTTGACACAAAGCCATTCCACCATCAACATGCATAAATTGGATGCCCAAATAATGATGCAAATGCCCGAAATTAGACATCTCAAATGATGCATCCAAATCAGCCTTGAAATCAGCAATATGCTTCTCATGAGGACTAGTGAGCAACATATCATAAACATACATAACAATGATCAAAAGCACATCATTACCATGCTTAACATATAAGGTGCTTTTAGTTAGATTGTTCTCAAAACCATGTGCAATCAGATAGGCATGTATCTTTTCATACCAAGCACATGGTGCTTGCTTTAAACTATATAATGCCTTCTTTAACCTGCACACCTGGTTTTTATGCCCTTTTTTACCAAAGCCATGCGGTTGAAAAACATACACTTCTTCATGCAAGTCACCATTCAGAAATGCTATTATAATTTCCAACTAATGTACATTCCAACCATGATGAGCCTCAAGTGCACAGATGCTATGAAGAGTAGTCATTTGGCATGTAGGTGCAAAGGTCTCATCAAAATCAATGCCTCTTTCCTGCACATAACCCTTTGCAACAAGCCTAGCCTTATACCTTTCAATTGTTCCATCAGGTTTACACTTCAGCTTGTATACCTACTTAGTGCCAATGGCCTTCTTGCTAGGAGGCAAGTCACATAAAGAGCAGGTACCATTTTTAATGATAACATCATATTTAGATTGCATTCCAGCCATCCAATGTTCAGAATTTTGTGCTTCATCAAACAAAATAGGTTCAGTCTCATGGCAGAGACTAGATGCATCCATAGCATAACAATTTGATGCAAAAGAGGCACAATGAGAGCCTAAACGAGTACGGTATGATAGAGCTTCATCTGATTTGCTATCACGCAAAGTCTGCACTAGCCATTTTGGAATAGTTTTTGCCTCCTCAATATCAGCTCTCTCATCAACAAGTGCATCATGCAAATCTGCATCAGAAATGGAATGATGTGCATCATTGCATGAACCTGCAATGGCTGAGAAGTTGCCTCATTAGGACTAGCACTAGAATGTCCACCTATAAAAAGAGGAAGCAAAGTATCATATATGTCTTTGGAACTAACAGATGTCTCCTTCGTACATGAAAGTAAAGGTTGAATAGCATCTTCCACAAAAACAACATCACTGCTAACCAAAATGTGTTTAGTCTATGGATGATATAGACGATCGCCTTTGCTTTCAGAACTGTACCCAATAAAAATACATTTTACTACTTTATCATCCAATTTCCTGCCATGTTGTGTTGGTGCAACTGTCCAAGCCTCCTTCACATCTAGCTAGGCATGGAAGAGAATATGTGCAACCACTTGATGAAGCATGTGAACCATTGCTTGTAACCATTTGATCATTCACCATTGTAAAAGGTTTTAACCTTGAGATAATCTTGTAAAGACATGAATCTCATGGAGATAGGAAGCATATTAGCCACGAGTTACAAATGAGAGAATAAATCCTAATTTAGGAGAGTCCTTTTTTAGTTGGATACAATTTTGAATTCAAATTCAAACTTGGAAGACAATTCTTATAAAAGGAAGCTTTGTAAATCTCATGGTAGTGTGCCTTCATTGAGAGCTCCTCCTTTGATCATTTGTAGAGGGTGAGTAGCTTACAACATAGCTTACTCATCTCACCATCATTATGTATCATTTCAATGCCAATGATCTTGTATAATCATGTGCTATAATAGATATATGTCATTGATCATCTTTGTCTACTTCTCTACTATGTCTACTCAGAACAGTGAATTTTGTCTAGTCATATCTCAGTGATTTCTCAATGTTTGCATGATCTATAGCTTTTTGCAGCCAGCTTGAACTCTACTTTATGCTGGTAAAATTTCAAAGAATTTGGTTCAGCCATTTGGGAGAAATTGCCATCGAACTGCTCTTTGGTCATCTACTACTCGGTCCCTAAAAAGTCAAGGGTAAGCCTTAGATTGCTAAAATCATTTCTCAGAGCATAGTTTATCTCTTTTTATGATTCCCCTTGTAATCATTAGCTATCTAAGCTATTTTAATTCCCTCAAAAGGAATTTGATCAATTGTTACTGTACTATGAGCACTGAGTAAAAGAATCAACAGGTGTATAGACCAAAATAGCAAGTTTTGTGATACTAGCTAATTGTGAAGTAGTTTGTTTTGAATCAGTTGTTTCAATCGTCCACTCTAAAGTACATAGGTACTTTCTTGGTGTCATTTGCAAGCTAAAAGGTCCTACTATTGAGATCTCTAGTGATTTAGGGTAGGTACAAAGCAGGTTTTAGCAGTACCACCTCACTTCCTTGAGGTATCCATCCATCTCTTCCAAGAGTGGTATTAGAGCAAGTTAAGGTAAAATGGGAGATGGTTTCCCTTCTTTCATTGATAAATTAGACAGGAATAATTATCGAGCATGGTCTGTGAGGATGAAGACCTATCTACAAGGAAGGAGTCTATATGGATACATATAAGGAGATGAGGAGATGCCCATATGCAGAAGCAAAGGTCAACCTACAAGAGAGGAGTTAGAAAGACTCAACTCATGGTGTGCCAAAGATGCCTTAGCAAGGTCATATCTACTTAACTCTATTTCTGACTTCCTTCTTCCTCACATTAGGAATTGTAAAACTTTCCAAGAAACTTGTGATACATTATCTTCATATTTTTCTTCCAATACAAGATCTAGAAAAAATCAATTGTGGATTGAGTTTACCACTCAAAGGAAGCAACCTAAGCAGAATATTTCAGAGTATGTGACCAAAGTAAAGGATATGGCTGATCAATTGGCAAGCATAGGAGAGGAGATCGAAGAGGATCAAATAGTGAGACAAATAATGCATGGCATCAAGGCAAATGATAAGTGGGAAGCTTTCACAACTGCTATGGACCTTTACATGGACATGCAAATTCCTGATCTTACCACTCTCATGGGACAACTCTTTACCCATGAAGCCAAGTTCAACAAAAATGGATAACCATCAAGAGGTAACAATTCTTCTGTCCTCTATACAGATAAAGGAAAGAGCAAGAAAGTAGAAGATGTTCTCAGCTAACTATGCCCGGAGAGATAGGAACTCAAGAGGAAGGGGCAGAGGAGGTAAGAAAGGTAGGGGGAGACCTTTCAACTCTTCCCCATGCAATATATATGGAATGTCTAATCACTTAATAGATGAGTGCTATAGGAACTTCAAGAACCAGAGAGGACGAGGATTTCAAAGAGGTGGCTACTCACAATCAAGAGGAAGATTCAACCATAGTCAAGGCTATAACCATGGCTACAACAACAATTACAAAAACAATTATCAAGGAGGATACAAATCAAGATAGGACTTCAACAATTATACAGAGGATCAAGATGATTCTTTTCTCATTATGAACATGCCTTCAAAACAAGGTATGAATGATGAGCACCTCTTCTATATTGACTCAGGTTGTTCAAACCATGTAGCAGGCAATGTAGCTCTCCTTTTTTATCTTGAGGAACCTAAGGGAAAGCACCGGGTGCAAAGAGGTGATGACATCAAGCATTCAATGGTCAAGGTAGGAAATGTCAAAACTTCTTATGAGTTCTTTATGTACCTACTATCACAAAGAATTTGATGAGTGTTGGACAGATAGTGGAAAAGGGTTTGCAAGTTAGGTTCAATAAATATGGAGCTTTTGTGGAGGATCCCCAACATGGATTCAATAGAATTGCCAAGGGAGAGAAAACAGGTAGATTATTTACATTTGAGCTTGAGGACACTAGAAACATTGCACTTTACGATTATAAGGATCAAACCTTGTCTCAGTTAGAGATTTGGCACAAAAGATTAGGGAACATTGGTGAGAGAACCTTGAAGCAGATATGTAGAGATCAATGTGTGCTTGGGATTGTCAGTTTGGTAAATCACACAGGTTACCCTTTACAAAGAAAGGCTATATGCATGAGGATTATTTGGAACTTGTCCACACAGATGTGTGGGGACCAAGCAAGGACCCTTCAGTTTTAGGCTCAAGGTACTATGTGTCATTTATTGATGATTTCAGTTGGTGGACTATCTTGTATTTCATGAAACACAAAGATGAAGTGTTTAGTTGTTTCAAGAAGTATCTTGCACTTGTGGAAAATCAAACAGAAAAGAGTCTAAAGAGAATAAGGTCAGATGGAGGAGGCGAGTACTTCTCCAATGAGTTTGATGCATTTTTGTAGGACAGAGGTATCAAAAGGGAGATTACTACTAGATATACTCCTGAGCAAAATGGAGTAGCAGAGAGGAGGAACACATTCATTGTGGACGCAGCTAGATCAATGCTTAATGAAAAGAAATTGCCTAATTACTTGTGGTTAGAGAGTGTTTCTACTACCACTTATCTTATTAACAGGTTACCCTCTAACTCACTTGATGGGATGACTCCATATGAGGCATGGAATGGTAGGAGACCATCACTTGATCATTGCATAATATTTGGTTGTGTTGCTTATGTGCATGTTCCATCTCAAATTAGAGGTTAGACCCTAAGGCAGAGAAATGCATCTTCATAGGGTATGATTTAAATTAGAAAGGATACAGGTTTTATAATCCATCCAACAAAGGATTTATGGTCAGTAGAGATGTTGTGTTTGAGGAGAATGACTCTTGGTTTGAAAGTGAATACGGGAAGGTCAAATTGCCATATGATTTGGAAGAGGAATTTCCAAGCCTTTCCAAGGAGGAGCCTAGCACAATTGAAGACATCAAATCAGATGATGAGGACATCATCAACTTAGAAGAGTTCAAAGCATGGAAATCAAAAGAAAACGCCAAGATGAAGAGGTTGGAGGACATACCTGAATCATCCAACCAAGCCTTAAGGAGGTCACAAAGAGAGAGTAAGAAGCCAATCAGATATGGGTATGATACTTCATTAGTTACTAAGCATTCCATTATCTTGCTAAGGACTTATCACTTGAAGAACCTTCTTCATATGAAGAAGCATGTACCAAAGCAGAATGGAAGGATGCTATGGATGAAGAAATAGAAGCACTCCAAGAGAATGACACTTGGGAGCTGGTACCCAAGAAAGCATCAATGAAGGTAATTGTTTCTAGATCAATTTACAAAATCAAAAGGAACTCAGAGGATCCATAAAAATGTATAAAGCTAGACTTGTGGATAAGGGTTTTGCACAAAACCAAGGAGTAGTATTTTGTTTTTTCCATATATGTATACTAGTTTTTCTTTACTAATTTAATTTATTTTGCAAGCGTGAATATTCACTAATATGTGGGCTTGTGGACAGCATATTAGAATCAAAGCTATTGATTCTTTACGTAAAATAGAGGATTCTAGTATTGTTGCTTCTTTCAAGCAACTATCATGTGCTAGATCAAAATACACGAACCTTATAGATGGCGAACTTGGTTACGTGGGAATTGTTGTAGGTATCTACGAAATATCATTTTGTACATTCAAACATGTAGAAAAAAGTTTATATTTTTTATGATAGAGTTTACTACTTTTTAAGCACCTAATAATGGTTTTTTGTTTTTATATATTTTGATAGGTCATTTTGAAGGTTGATTGGTTTCGAGCCAAGTATAAAGGTAGGAATTCCACATTGAGAAAGGAATAACCTAGGTTTTGGGTAATCGATTCTTCCAAGGTAATGCGATCTACTAGAGAACCATATATTCTTCCTGGGCATATTGAACAAGCATTTTTTATAAAAACCCTGATGCTCATCCTTGGTTGCAAGTCATTCATGTTCAACCTAGAGTTAGGTCATTGTTTGAACAATTTATTGTTAGAGAGATTGAAGAAAGTCCTCTTGATGATTCACCATCAGATACTGATACATCAACATCTGAAAGAGAAATTAGAATCATTATATATGATAATGATACTAATCTTTTTGATGAAGAGGATACACATGCTGATTCTACTGATGATAAAGAGGAATTGCCAAAAATTGATCTTAGTCCATCAATAGATGATGTCATTCATGAGAACAGAGATTTAACAATAGAAGAAATAAATAAAATCAATAAGGATAATGAAGATATGACTATATTGATGTCTTACCAAAATGATGTCAATAATGAAAACATATGAGTAGTTTAGATAGTAAATCCTACTCTAGTTATTGATCAATAACTTGAATCATTTGAATGGATATCAGATAGTAGATTCTTCTTTATTCATCTAGAATATGGATGAATCCTACTAGAGAGATGAAATCATGTTCTTTTAAGTTAGAATATGAAGCTCGGGGGTATGCCTAAAATTTTATATATAGCTTTATCTTCGAAGAGCAAATTTTTTCATGTATGTATGCATATGTGTGTGTATTCATGTGTATTATATGTATACATGTGTTAGTATGCACATATATATGTTTCATGTATATATATGTGTGTGCATGTGTGTGATATATGTATACATGTGTTAGTATGCACACATGTATATATGCATATGCATTTGTGTAATGTATGCAAGTGTGTTTATAATTGTGTACGCATGTATAAGTATACATGTGTGCATGTAGGCATGTATATGTGATGCGTACATGTATATATGTGTATGTGTATATGAATAATGTGTACATGTAAATATGTATGCATGTATATGTATACATGTGTGCATATACACATGTATGTGTGCTGCATAATGTATCTACTCCCTTTTATATTAGTATATGTGTACTACATGACGTGTATGTATCACACTATATTATGATCCTCGTTGATTCAAGTAGCTATATATAGAGGCATACGGTTGTTGCGAGGAGAGACATCTCTCTAGTAGGTGGTCGGAGGAATAGATGCAATCTATACATATACTTCAATCATATGGCTAAAAGGCTGAATTAGGGTTTTTGAAATTATATATATATATATATATATATATATATATATATATATATATATATATATATGTATATATATGTGTGTGTGTGTATGTATGTGTATCTATATGTGTGTATGCATGTGTATGTGTATATATGTATGTAAATATGATTATGTGAATCTATATGTGTGTATGCATGTGTGTATGTATGTGTATCTATATGTGTGTATGTATGTGTATCTATATGTGTGTATGCATGTGTTGCGTGTGTGTATGCATCTGTATGTGTATATATGTATGTAAATATGATTATCTGAGTCTTTTTGTGTGTCCATATGATTATGTATGTGTACATGAGTTTGTGTATGTGTATGTGAGTATGTGTATGTGTCTATGTGTGTATTCATTATACATGTATGTGTGTATGTATGTGTGTATATGTGTAAATGTGCATGTATGTGTATGTGTGTGTAAATGTGCATGTATGTGTCTGTATGGATGTATATGTGTGTGTATGTAGATATTTTTACCTCTAGTTGCATTGTTCTCTCTCTCTCTCTCATATACATACATACATAAACACACATAATCATATCCACATATATATACATACACATGTATGTGTGTGACTTGATGTGTGCGTACGTTTGTGTATACATGTGTGAGTATATAGATATGTGTATAAATATATATGTAAATATATGTGTATATTATGTGTGTGTGTATATATATATAGTTACACATATAAATATAACAAATAAAAGCAATGCATATCTTGCATTATCATGACTATGAGACATAAGTGTTCGCATCTCTCTAAGACACCACTTATGCGACCATCCAGTCCCAAACTCTGTCTCAAGTAAACTAAGTACATATTTTTTTATCCCTCTCATCATGCTCACTACAAAAATAAAAAAAACATGTAAATAAAACATAAGATATTTATTTCAATTTATATGTAAAACTTATACTTACTTCCACTGCAAGTGGACAAGGTGTAGGTAAGAGTCGCATAATGCTCACATCCTTCTCTTGAACTCCAATCCATTCCCTATATACACTTTATTCCCCTCTTGTGTTTATGTGTGTATATATGTGTTTGTAATAGGCCTCTTTTATATGAAATAATTCCTTTTGAACTTTTTGAATTTCATTGTGGGGATAATGCTTACAATGAATAATTAAGTCATTTAATGCATGTAGGAAAAATTTTGGAATGAGAAGTTTCATATTCTCTCTCTAGATCTTATTCGCATCATGTTTTGTAGTTGAAATTTGAAGGTGAAGATGAAAGAATTAAGAAAAACTCTGTATGAGAGAAAGGTAGAGAAAGTATAGGAGAATAAAAGTGTCTGAGTGAAATTTTTATGAATCATGTTTTAAGTACCTCGTTCAGGGCGCTACATTTAGTTCATTGTAAGAAAATGTCTTGATTTTACTCTCTCTAGAATTTTGAAACTTGAAGGGCTCAAAAGTGGCATTTGGAGGTGGATTTGGACGTAGGTCGTCTCTAACACTATTGCGCACATCAAAAAATTGAATAAAAGTGTCTCTCACAAGCTTAAACTAATTCCTCACCATTTTTGAGTTATAGGGCTTTGAAAAGTGCCGCTTTCCAACACTTAAAAAAAAAGAGGAGGGCTTCTCTAATTCTATCCAAATCCGTGATTCTAATGCTTACATGTCACCATGTCTAATTATGGATATTTTTGGATATGTCTTTTTTGTGCTTTTCTCCTATTTTTGAACACGTACACAAAAGAAAGCACACTACCATCGCATGGTTTTTTTGCGAAAGTTTGGGACAACCTCGACTTTTTCTAAATTTGGTGGATCGCAGACTTCTTTGGGGGGGCGGCAATCAAACTCTGCTTTAGGGAGACCTGCACATCAACAAAAGGATACACAGAAATGAGAGAATTACCTTGTGATTGAGAGTGAGAGTGAGAGTGAGAGTGTGATTGAGAGTGTGAGTGTGAATGAGATTGTGATAGCTGGGGGGTGGTCGGGAGGTAGATGCTTCATCAAGAAGCTATTTTCCAAGGCTATTGTAACCATTGATTCTCATCTATAATATCAGAATTCTTCTTTCTCTGAGTCATATTCTTCCATATTAGATTCATCTATGGTTGGGGAAACGCTACAAGTGGTATCAGAGCAGAATTGATTCTCAAGAACGATGGAAGGTTTGATGCAAAAGGTGCATGAGCAAGAGGAGCTTTTTAAGAAGCTTCATGGAGAATTATGCAAAGAAGGAGGTGGAAAACAATCAAAAGGTGCAACAAATCTATTCGTGGAACTCAATGATGAATTGGGTGAAGGTGCGGGAACATCTAGTGTGCCTCGAGGAAAACAAAAACGCAATTATGAAGATATGCAGCCAGGTGAGTTTGCCCTTAACCAAGTCTTCAAGAAGGCAAAGTTGAATGATTTTGATGGCGAGAAGAAGAGTGGTGAAGATCTTGATACATGGATTGAAGAGCTGGAGGATTTCTTTGATCTTTGATAATTTAGTGAGGAGTCCAGAGAAAAATTTGGGATCCTATACATGCGTGGTATCGCGAAGCTATGGTGGAAGTCCTATATGTAGACTCGGATGCATTCTGGTCCGGTTTTATGGAAGGAGTTTAGAGAACAAGCTAAAAAATGCTATTGTTCTCCACACTACTATATGGAGAAGAAGATGGAGTTCTACAATTTTCATCAACATGAAAGTGACAAGCATAGCTTGTCTATTGATGAGTACAAAGAGAAGTTCCTACGTCTTCACAAATATGCATTGGAGGTTAGTGGTGATGCTCTGAAGAGCAAATTTATTGAAGGGCTTCATGAGGAACTCCGTTATCAAGTCAAGGGGATCTGGATGCATTGATTTTCTCGATGCTGTTGCGATGGCCGAGAATTTTGAGAAGATGGAGAAGTTCAATTCTCAGAAGGCAAATAGAAGTAGATTCATTGCGATGGGACATATGCCACAGAGACCTATTGCAATGAACATGAACAATTTAAGGAAGGCTCCATCTTCTAATAACCAAGGTAAGAATCTTGCTCAGGTGGAAAATCAAAGGAGGTGTCAACCAATCCATCGGCAACAAGACCTTGACTTTATTGAGAGGGCAAAAAAACTTGGTCTATGTTTTTGTTGTGGGGAGCAAGGGCATTGGACATATGAGTGCCCGAATAAGGCAATCTTTTGGCCTACCCAATCGAAGGCAATAAGCATCATCAAAGAAGGAACAACAATTGAGAAAGAAGATGATGAAGGTAAGTTCCCTAATTCTATTTTACGTTGCATGGTGGCTAATTCTTTCCCAGAGGCTTCTGAAATTATGATTTTCGGTATGCTTTCTATGCATAAAATCAGATTTTTGATTGATTTAGGTAGTACACATTGTTTTCTCTCTTTCAAATTGGTACAAAATTTGGGGGTACCTCTAGATATGCAAATAACTAGACCTGTAGAGATGGCCAATGGATGACTGCATTAAACAAAAGGATACATTGAAAACCTTGCATTTACTTTTTTTGATAGGTCATTTTTTGAAAATTTTCATGTGATTGAGATGAAACAGAGTGATGCAATCACAGGCATGGATTGGTTAGTTCAGAATTCTGCAATAATTGATTGTTAGCAAAGAACAATCACTTTAAGGCTAAATGGTGAATCTATCCACATTCTAGGTGATGCACATAACCCTAAAGCTATTCTTATTTCTACTATGTAGATAATTAGAGGTATACGTGATTAAAACATTTATAGCGTATGTGAGCAATCTCCATGATGAAGATAATGATGAAAGTATTCCATATTATGTAGAAAATCTTTTGAAAGAATATGCCGATGTATATCCAGAAGACTTGCCTAGTATAAATCCACCTAGGCAGATTGACCATGCCATTGACCTATATCTAGGGAGCGAACCATATTCTAGAGCACCCTATAGATTTGACATCGATGAATTAAAGGAGCTTAAGATTCAATTAGATAATCTTTTGAAGAAAGACTTGATAACAATGGGCATGGGACCACACACATCTGTATGAACTAGATCTAAAGGTTGAATTGAAGAGTCAATGTGCATTCTATGCACATTTCTGGTTTGCTTTCCATATTGATAATGCTCACAAAATGAAAAATCAGAGAAAGATAACATAGGTAAGTAGCCAGAACGAGAAAGATTTTCAATTCCACTATGAGATATATGGCCCAAACGACCATGCCAAATACAAGCCATAGGCTATTCAGTAATAGCTAACAAGTGTTGTTTCTGTGATACAAATAAAGGATAAAGTGAGCCAACTTTGCTTCCTTTTGCAATAACCATATTGCCCTTTGATATGCAAAAGGACTGAGCATAGAAGACCACCTTGTAACCAAGGTCATCAAGTTGACCAACTGACATCAAACTGTGTGATAACGGAGGTACATGGCGTACATTATGCATAGTATATTTTGAACCATCAATGAACTGCACAACCACATCTCCAATCCCCACAACATCACACTAGTAAGAGTCACCAAGTCTCACAGTACCAAGAGACTTTGCTAAATATTTAGAGAACCATTCTCTGTGTGGTGTCACATGGAAAGAAGCACCTGAATCTAGCAGCCATGTGTGGGAAAGAGAATCATCCATAAGCACCTCAGATGTCTGAGTGCTATCAAGTGTCAACACATCAGCATCATCAGAAATAGCATTAATTTCTTCAATCTTCATAGTCGAAGTAGATGGTGCAGGTAACTATTTAATATGCCCATCAACATTCTGTCCTTTACCTTTAGCATTCTTTAATGCATAACAATCTTTCTTCATATGTCCTTTCTTATGATAATAATGACATTCGATCTCCCTCTTCCTTGATTTACTTCTACTCTTATTTTGTTGACCATTCTTTTCCTTGTTCTTGCTCCTGCCACATTGCTGATTCTTTCCTTGGTAAGAATCACGAACATTATATGCATCTCCACTCTGAGTTCCAACCATAGATTTTCTATGAATCTCCTCACTCAAGAGTACTCCACATATGTCATCATAGACAAGTTTACCACCAGGTGCACTATTGCTAATAGCTGTGCAAAATGTATCCCTTGATGATGGCAGGGTACATAATAGCAATACTCCTTTCATTTTGTTATCCATATCCATTTTTTGAGCCTGTAGCAGGGAGAATATAGCATCAAATGCATTTAGATGAGCAACAGCACTATCTGTGTCCTTCATACGTAGTTCATATAATTTTCTCATCAGATACACTTTATTTGATGCCGTCTCTTTTTCATATATATTGCATAACTTCTTCCAAATCTCCTCTGCACTTTCATAGTCTAATACTATAAAGTAAACATTATCTGCAAGGTGCAAGCGAATGGTAGACCTGGCCATTTCATCTAACTCATCCCAATCATCTTCATGCATGTTAGCAGGCTTCTTCGACATCTCATTTACTAGCTCCCATTGCCTCCTTTCAATCAGCACATCTTTAATCTGATTCTTCCATTAAGTAGTTTGTTCCATCAAATTTTCAGATCTCAAAATGGTCTTTGCCCTGCAAGTTATGGCTCCTACTCGGAACACTAGCACTAGACCCTGATCCACCGGATGTGCCTGAGACCTATGATGCAATGATGGTAGAGAACTGAATGGAATGATAATGCAGCTAGAAGAGTCCAAACACCAACGAAGAAGTGTATCAAGAAGTCAATAGACCACTGTATAGTTGACAAAACCAAAAATCTAGAAAAAATTTTCCAGAGCATCCTCTCCAAAATGAGCGTTGTCGGCGCAAAAACAACTGCTGGTGGATCAAGCCAACCGCCAGAAATACGGCGCATGCCGGGTGCTTGGAGCAAGCTCAGGTGCTATGGTTTCTCAAAGAACACCTTAGAGACGATGATTAGCCTTCAAACACATTCCAACTTTATATAACATGATGCTTTAGAGTGCCTTTTTCTCTAATCTAAGGAATGACCATTGTATAGCCTAGGAGTATCGAACAATCCGCTTGAGAAGAAGATATGACTTTATGACTAATTGAAATCTTGGTGGGATAACAAAAAGCGAAAATGGATACTAATCATTAAATTCACATACAATGGTATAATGCATGATGTTGCTAAACATGTCTATGCAACATACATGAATTCAGAATCTCTTCGCGCTCAAGATGTTGAATCAAAAACCTAGAAATTAATCTCATATTATTGCAATAGAGATGCTATGCGCATTTACTATGCACATGCTATGTGCATTAAGTTCAGACTCAGTATTCTGTTCAACGTCACTAGCATCAATCACTTTATCGTTTCGGTTCAATACTACAGTATTATCAACTTTATCATCTTGCAGTAGCATTTATATTAGATATATCCGTCAAGATGTTGTGTCAGCACAGAATTGATGGAATGCTTGTTTTAAAATCCATATGCATAGCAGAAAAATCAAATTATAACACAGATAGAAAGAACAGAGCAAACTCACGTTTTCGCTTGAAATTAAAACTATTTCAATGATATAATTTATTAAAACTTGTCAATGCATTTAGAATCTCAGACACGTATCAACGTTGTAATATGAAAACAACCACAAATCAATGCCAATCTCCAAGTATATGTACTTACGCATCCTCATAATTGACACATACGCATTGTTATCTGTACTTTCAAAATCATCTGCAAACTTGTAATATGCATTCGGTGTTAACTTTCCTCTCAGATTACCGTCAAAAGCGTCAGCATAGTCAACTCAATTAGAATTTACATAAAGCAAGATTGATCATGAAATCACCATTGACATGATGCGGACAATAACAGACAATAAATGCATATGTGTTCTCTTCTTCAGTGTCAAATCAGATGTACATGTGCACATTGTAATGTTACAGAACTGTTTCAAAAGTTAGAAAAAACTCTTTCTATATGATAAATGCTCATTACTACATATCAATATGATCGTAATTGATGATAGAGAATAAAATAAGAGCGTTGTCAGAAGAAAACCTCGTATAAATCAGATTTTGCGCTCAATTTGATTCAAGAACTTCCCTTTATCAGTGCATCAGCCTTTCCTCCTGTACGGAACTCTTTGCGTCGAAGGCTCCCAGCTTCTAATTCCCTATTCTATTTATAAGTGAGTTGTCCTCCTCTGCTCCTCATGAGCTGCCTCTTCGTTCAGGATCTTCACGCGGGGCTCAATAGCGAGGTCACCATCACTTCCATCAGTAGTTGCTATTCCTCTGTCATAGGACAAATTGAGACTACAGTGATTCGCTCACAGATTTCACACCATGACGTGAACTGCCATCCCCATTGTGTCTAGCCTCTGTCCTCCTCTGATTAATCGTCCTCTAGGGATCTGTCAAACGCACTGTGTTTTGCCAGATAGAGCGAACGTTGTCCTCCCCTCTCTTCGTCAGATTTCCGCCTTGATTGTATTCTCCAAATTTCCAGAGAGCGAGAGAGATCCAGCTGCATCCCTTTCCCCCTCTTGAAGTCGTCAGAAGGATAAGTCTCCAATCCCCTGAATTCTTCTGAACATTTTTCCTTTTCGAACAGCGAACTCCTCTTGTTTTCCTCCTTTTCGTTGAGCGATCTTTTCATCCTCTCTTTATCAACTATAACTCTATTATTAGAGTTTATCAAAACTCTCTGCATAAAATCTATCGCCATAATTCTTAATGAAGAACACCCATCATTTGAGTGTCAGATTTAATTATTCATTTGACTTTGCTAGTGTACTCTTTCATCCCACAAATAAATAATCTTCTTTAGATGAACCGTGAAATGGAAGAATTCAAACCATTGTCCTATGTATTTTCTGAAGTTCATCTTCATCAGCTTCAAGAGTATCATACGATTCTGCTACTTGTGAAGCAAGATCACCTAGCCACTGCATGTAAAATCTTCTTCATGATTTGACTGGGGAGAGAGAAATCTCTCTGACATTCACCCCCACCAAACCTGTGCATCCTCCGGATGCACCAACCTGAGAATAAACCTGCTTTCATCATAACATCAAATTTTGTTTTCATGTGATTTTCTTCAAAATCCTGTAAGTGCATGGGTAAAAATAGTAAAGTGCCTTATGCACGGCCATGTATTGGGCCCTATAAAATGCATACTTTTAAAAATTCATAGAGAACAAATATGGTGCAATGAGCAAGGTAAAAGGCTTCGGATGGTGAGGATTGTGCACTCACTCACATACATAGCAATGTGAAAATACATAAAGCCTTACAGTCACTCTTATATGCATGGGTACAAATCAGATAGTGCCTCAATGCATGGTCATATAATGTGACCCACAACATGCATACTTTAAGTGCATAAAAAACATAATGGTGCAATAAGAGAGGTATTTAGCATTCGATGTCAAGGCTTTACACTCAAATTGAAGTCACCAGCCTCACATATATATACAGCTCATTACTAGTGCTTTCAAGCGTGCACCTACGGGTTTAAAAATTCTCGTGCTCTCTACATTTCATTTATGCATGTTTTAGATGCATGAAGGAAAAATAAAATGGTGCGAAAATCGAGGTTTTAAGGTATCTAAGCAAAGAAACTCTCAATACTCATATTTCCACTCTCTCACAGATGAAATCTCTCTTCCTTACTCATAACTACACTCTCTCTATTCTCTCAAAACTTGATTCATTAACTTTTCAATGATGTTTACCTATTTATCTAATGTGCAGATGGACATGTTTCTATTGGTTTTAAAAGACGTGCTTTCTACACATTTGTACATGCATACTTGGTGTGCAATGCATCTCAAAATAGGTGCAAAAAAGATTTGGGTTAACAGGAAAACTAAGGAAAAAGACAAGGCTTTCTGATCTTCACTTCACTTCCCATTTCCATTGCCTTCCTTCGATCTTCTCAATCCATTCAATTTCCTGATTTGCAATTAGCTTCAAGTCTTCACCTGTACTCATAAACTCAGAAAACACATCAGTAGCATCACATTTAAAAACTCATTCGTAGGCCTTTTTCATCAAAATTATCATCACATTTTACCATCATAAAACTCATAAAAGAAAATCATATTATTAATCACATTCATCATCATAATTCAGTATAAAAAACTCATAGTATATTGATCATAGAAAATTCTTTTAAAGAAAAAAAATCATAAAAAAAAAACGTCAAATAATTTCATTGAAAATAAGAATTTCATATCTTGATAAAGAAAAGCGCAAGCAATTAACACATATTCCTTTTGAAAGCAAATATTTTTCATCAACTGTTAATATCTTTTTCAATCATAAGAATTATTTAGGAGAATTTTCATCAAACATTCATCAAGCATCAATGATTCATATTTTGCATTATAAATTTAGGAAACAAAAAACTCATAATAAAAAATTCATAGATATAGAAAACCACAAGAAAATTATTCTATCAATTTCTTTTCCCTCTTATTCATAAGTTTAGACGAGTTTTTAGTATTTTGCATAATGTTTAGAATAGCCTCTTGTACCCATTTTCCAATATCTTTAGCATGATCAATATTAGTATTAATATTTTTATCATATGTTTGAATTTTGAATTCATCAAATATATTTTGATCACAACCATTCTCCTTCTCTAAGATTCTAAGTTCATCATTCATAATATTTATGCCTTCTCTTTCATCAACTTTTATTGATTTTTGAACTTCATTTTCATCATTCTTTATATTTACACATTCATCTATATCAATCCTTTTCAATGTACTTTGTCCATCCTTTTTATCAAGAGATTTAGTTTCATCATGAGTGTTACCTATACATGTTGGTTTTAGAAGATCATTATTAAAGCATGTACCTTGACTTTCAAATTTGTTCATAGATTTTAATACTCTCTTTGTTTTCTCATTATAACTCTTAGGTCTCCACTGTTCTTGAATGTTCTTATGTATGATTGGTTTCCATACTTTCTTCACTCTATTTGATGATCTTGGCCGATTTCTTGAGTAGTCAAAATATGCTTTCATACCACCTCTACCTAGATTCAAATATAGAGGTAAGCGATCATGATAATTACATATTTTTCCTTCACTTTCTAGTACCGATTGTTGTCTACATGCTTTCTCATAGGCCATACAATTCCCATATTTATGACCTAGCTGGTCACACTAGAAGCATCTTAAAGTTCTATTTGGTCTTTGATATAAAGGCCTAGGAGTGACTCTTCTATGATCGGGTAAAGGGTTTTGGTCAATAGAATACATAGATCTACTTTGAACTCGTACTTGATATTTATCTTTGCATTCACATGTAGCACTTTCTTCTATTTGATTGTTTAACCTTTCAATGTTCTCTTTTAAACTTGCAATGTCATGACCAATAGTTTTGAATGATGAAATTTCTTTTACATGATTTGCTAATGTTTCCATATTTTCATTTAAATTTGAAAGATCATAATGAATAATTCCTTTTAAATTCCTAAAATCGTGATCAAATTGAGTATCTATTGATTTAAGAGTTGCATTAAAATCAGATACTACTGTAATTAAGGTTGAAAGAAACAAGTGTAAGGACTCAAACTTATAATTAAGCTTTAAATCTATAGAGGAAACTAATCGTGATTCCATATCACGAAGAAGGTTTTCTACATTAGATTTCATTTTCGTTTAACTATGTGTAAGCAAGGAAAATTCAAGTATCAATACCTGGAATTTGTTTCCCGTCGGATGTACCTGAGATGCAACGCCGCTTTTCACGTCGGGTTCACCAATGTCGGTGCAAAAACAACGGCTAGTGGATCAAGCCAACCGCAGAAAATACGGCGCACGCCGGGTGCTTGGAGCAAGCTCAAGTGCTATGGTTTCTCAAAGAACACCTTAGAGACGATGATTAGCCTTCAAAAGCATTCCAACTTCATATATCATGATGCTTTAGAGTGCCTTTTTCTCTAATCTAAGGAATGCCCATTGTATAGCCTAGGAGTATCGAACAATCCGCTTGAGAAGAAGATATGACTTTATGACTAATTGAAATCTTGATGGGATAACAAAAAGCGAAAATGGATACTAATCATTAAATTCACATATAATGGTATAATGCATGATGTTGCTAAACATGTCTATGCAACATACATTACATGAATTCAGAATCTCTTCGCGCTCAAGATGTTGAATCGAAAACCTAGAAATTCATCTCATATTATTGCAATAGAGATGCTATGCGCATTTACTATGCACATGCTATGCACATTAAGTTCAGACTCAGTATTCTGTTCAACGTCACTAGCATCAATCACTTTATCATTTCAGTTCAATACTACAGTATTATCAACTTTATCATCCTGCAGTAGCATTTATATTAGATATATCCGTCAAGACGTTGTGTCACCACAGAATTGATGGAATGCTTGTTTTAAAATCCATATGCATAGCAGAAAAATCAAATTATAACACAGGTAGAAAGAACAGAGCAAACTCACGTTCGCTTGAAATTAAAACTATTTCAATGATATAATTTATTAAAACCTGTCAATGCATTCAGAATCTCAGACACGTATCAACGTTGTAATATGAAAACAACCACAAATCAATGCCAATCTCCAAGTGTATGTACTTACGCATCCTCATAATCGACACATACGCACTGTTATCTATACTTTCAAAATCATTCGCAAACTTGTAATATGCATTCGGTGTTAACTTTCCTCTCAGATTACCATCAAAAGCGTCAGCATAGTCGACTCAATTAGAATTTACATAAAACAAGATTGATCATGAAATCACCATTGTTATGATGCGGACAATAACAGACAGTAAATGTGTATGTGTTCTCTTCTTCAGTGTCAAATCAGATGTACATGCGCACATCGTAATGTTATCAGAACTGTTTCAAAAGTTAGAAAACACTCTTTCTATATGATAAATGATTTATAATTATCAGAGATTAGCTCATTACTACATATCAATATGATCGTAATTGATGACAAAGAATAAGATAAGAGCGTTGTCAGAAGAAAACCTCGTATAAATCAGATTTTGCGCTCAATTTGATTCAAGAACTTCCCTTTATCAGTGCATCAGCGTTTCCTCCTGTACGGACCTCTTTGCGTCGAAAGCTCCCAGCTTCTAATTCCCTATTCTATTTATAAGTGAGTTCTCCTCCTCTGCTCCTCATGAGCTGCCTCTTCGTCCAGGATCTTGACGTGCAGCTTAATAGCGCGGTCACCATCACTTCCATCAGTAGTTGCTATTCCTCTTTCATAGGACAAATTGAGACTACAATGATTCGCTCACAAATTTCGCACCATGACGTGAACTGCCATCCCCATTGTCTCCAGCGCCCGTCCTCCTCTGATCAATCATCCTCTAGAGATCTGTCGAACGCACTATGTTTTGCCAGATAGAGTGAACGTTGGCCTCCCCTCTCTTCGTCAGATTTTTGCCCTGATTGTATTCTCCAAATTTCCACAGAGCGAGAGATCCAGCTGCATCCCTTTCCCCCTCTTGAAGCTGTCAGAAGGATAAGTCTCCAATTCCCTGGATTCTTCCAAACTTTTTTCCTTTTCGAACAGCGAACTCCTCTTGTTTTCCTCCTTTTTGTTGAGCGATATTTTCATCCTCTCTTTATCAACTATAACTCTATTATAAGAGTTTATCAAAACTCTCTGCTTAAAATCTATCACCATAATTCTTTATGAAGAACACCCATCATTTGAGTGTCAAATTTAATTATTCATTTGACTTTGCTTCTGTACTCTTTCATCCCACAAATAAATAATCTTCTTTAGATGAACCGTGAAATGGAAGAAGTCAAACCATTGTCTTATGATTTTCTGAAGTTCATCTTCATCAGCTTCAAGAGTATCATACGATTCTGCTACTTGTGAAGCAAGATCACCTAGCCGCTGCATGTAACGTTGTCGTGAAGGGCTCAGTTGGGTGGATCAGGCCAACTGCTTGTGTTCCAAATAGACGGTACACGCAGGCTGCTTCGGGCAACTTAAGAGGTAGAACTCAAATATAGACGCTCACAGATAATTAGATGAAATCATAACTCAAATCACACATACAATTCATTAACATCATAAAAGAGATCGGAAATAAGAGAGATGTGAGGAAATTGGAGAGTTAATTAATTCATAATAATGTGTTCGTACAAATATAATGCAGATAACATAAGAGAGTTTGGAAACGAGAGAGATGTGAGGAAATTGGAGAGTTAATTAATTCATAATAATGTTTCTATACAAATATAATGCAGATAACAGAAACAGATACAAGTTACCAAAACATCATAAATCATGATATCCTCCTCAATCATGTGAGCAGAACCTCCACACTAAGATGTGGACCAACACTCCTTAAGAGTGTGAGAACTTCTCCTCCAACTCCTCCAACTCCATCTCCAAGAACTCCACCAAGAGCTTCAGAACCTCCAAGAGCTTGTAGGAAGATAGCTTGTGTTGAATACTAGGTGAAGGATCAATAGAGAGTGACCCAAGTTGTTCTTATATAGTATTTGTTGAGCCTTGAAAAGCATCCAATAAAGCACATATCGCAAACGCTATCGCTGATTTTATCCGGAAAGAAAAATCCATTGCAATCGCTATCGACAAGAATACGAAACGCGTCGCTCTTGTCCGTCCATTGCTTTTCAAAAAGTGTTTTTTGAATAAAAACAATTTCCTTCGCGCTGCCCATCAGGGGATTCGAACTCAGACCAACGCTTTAGAAGACTACTGTGCTATCCACATCGCCCGCGCTGCTGTCTTGTGGAGACTAGTAAAAAGATAGCTACTAATGTTGTATCCTCTGAGCAAGATTGACCAATAGATCATTGTTTCCAACAATCCCCCCTGCAATAATGGTACAATCTTCAGTAATCTGCAAATCTTCTCATGACTATTTCTAGCCAATGCTTCAGTAAAATATCTGCAACATTCTCAGTAGAAAATTATTTAGATTTGGATTAATCAAACACTGGATGTGGATACGTAAAGATGTGGATACGTAGAGATGTAAATCTCTACGACATTCGCCCCTACTAAACTTGCACATCATCCTTGATGGGCCAATCTTCAAATCTTTTTTCTGCTTCAAAATAATCTATCATTTCATAGAACATTGAATTTTGAAAACATTTATCAAGTGCATGGGAAGATAAGCATTGTGACTATGCAAGGCCATATAATGTAGCCCTATCAATTGCATACTTTGGAAATGCATGGTCAAAATATGGTGCAAAAGATAAGGTAATTAGCATTTGTAGATGAAGCATGTGCCCTCACTTTCATACATTTCATACAGAAGTCCTTTCCATCACTCAAAGTGCATGGGTAAATAAAAAATGTGCCTATGCAAGGCCATGTAATGAGACCCTATCATGCATACTTTAGGTGCAGAAGTAAACAAACATGGTGCAAGTATCAGGGTAAAAGGTATTTGATGATGAAGCTTGTGCGCTCACTCACATACATATCAATGTGTATATACATCAATCCTTACAATCACTCAAAGTGCATGGGTAAAGCTCAAAATGTGCTTGGATGCAAGGTCAGGTAATGAGACCCTACCATGCATACTTTAGGTGCAGAAGTAAACAAACATGGTGCAAGTATCAGGGTAAAAGGCATTTGATGATGAAGCTTGTGCGCTCACTCACATACATATCAATGTGTATATACATCAATCCTTACAATCACTCAAAGTGCATGGGTAAAGCTCAAAATATGCCTGGATGCAAGGTCATGTAATGAGACCCTACCATGCATACTTTAAGTGCATTGTTCCAAAATCATGGTGCAAAAGGTAGATAAGAGGAAGTCGATGATGAGGTTCTTCAGAAATTTTGATAACTGTTTTTTTAAATTGGATGTCATCCTTTTCTTTTAATTTGTTTACAAGTGCAAATAGATTGTGCAGGCTAAAGAAATAAACATGTGTGTATATACATTGGTCTATGCATACTCTGAGTGCATACTATACTCAATATGGTGCAAATAATGGAGAGTAAGAAAAGAAGAATAAAAATGCATTAAAGTCAACACTCAATTCTCACTCTTCAATCAAATAATTCTCTCAAATCACTCAAACACTCTCACTAGTCTCAAGCATCATTATTATCAAAGATAATTTTGAAGAAGCGTGTTCCTGTCTCAGGAAAAACATCAAAGTTAGTATCAAAAAACATGCTTTTCAATTCATCATTTCCTATCTAAGGATCTCTTCATGGTCAATCATGTTTTCATCAATCTCGTAACCATCTTCATCCCTTTTCTTGAACAATTTTATTCTTTTACCTGCAATCAAAGTTTTTAGTGGAGTTCCATCTAATTCACATAAAGCATATGTTCCATTCTCATGTATTTTTAAAACAACATAAGGTCCAAACCATCGTGGTTTTAATTTCCTTCTTGCATCATATTGTGAATCAAATGTACTATCATAAATCAAAACCCAATCATCCTCATGAATTTGTTTAGGCCTCAGTCTATGTATTTTATCAAAGTATTTCTTATTTTTCAGTCTTGATTCTTTTAATTTTTTAACAGCATCATCAAGTTTCTCATTCCCTTGTTCAAGTTGTTTTATTCTTAAAGCCAACAATTCATCAGTAGATAGGTTATCATTCCAGGGTAGAGTAGACCATGTAAATATTTGTGTATGAATAGGAAAAATAGGTTTTTGACAATACATTAATTCAGCAGGCATGTATCATGTTGTCCTTGTGCAAGTCATTCTATCAGCCCATAGTGCAAAAGGTAAATATCTTGGCCATTGTTTCAAATCATCATTACAAGCTTTAGAGATTGCTTTCATAATTGGTGAATGCCCTCTTTCTATTTTTCCATTAGCCTCAGGGTTATAAGCAGTTGTAAGAGATAAGCGAATTCCATGCCGTGCAAAGAAATCCCTAGCCTCTTGAGCATCTAGTTCTCCCCTATCAGCAACTACTTTTTCAATATATCCAAATCTTGAAATCACATCCTCAAGTAAGAATTTGCATACATTATATGTTGTTTTAGATCGTAGTGCTCGGCCTTCTACATGGTTTGTAAGATCTTCTCTTGCAAGTACAATATATCTCATTTTATCAATACCTTTAGGCATGGTCACAAGATCAACTACCCACTTATAATGAATACATGGTGGGTAAGTTGGATGTAAAGGATCTCTGTGTTTTACAGATGAATGCATTTGACATGTAGTACAACTGTTTACATAATCCCTTACATTGACATAGATTCCTAGCCACCAATAGCTTTCTCTAATCTTTTCATATGTAGCCACAAACCCTTTATGTCCAGCCCATAATGTATCATGTAAATTTTTCATAACTTGCAATTGAAGTTGTTTCTTCCCTAGTACTCTTTGTGGCATTTTAATTTTTCCCCTAGCATGTCTCCAAATAAATCCATCTTTTAAGAAAAAATTGAAAGCTCTTTTTCTAATGTCTTTGAATCTATTTGTTGTCCAAGTAGGTGACTTTTCTAGAGTACTAAGGTATCTTCCAATATCTTTCCACTCTCCTTCATAATCATCATCATTAAATTGTTCATACTCATATACCTGTGGATCATAATTTATTAAATTTATGTCAATTTCTGCTGCGTTATCAAGATCATCATCAAACTTAGCTCTAGAAAGCATATCAGCAATAGTATTGGATTTTCCAGCAATATGTACTAAAACTGGATTTATAAATTTAATATATGATATCCATCTTAACATTGCAATATCAGGTGATGAACAATTTGTAATCATACCAATAAGTGGTAAACAATCTGTTTCAACAATTACATTGGCTCCTATGAAATATTCCTTATCAGTTTTTAAAGCTGTGACTAAAACCCAAAGTTCTCGTTTGATTTGTGGGTATTTTTATTCAGTTTCATGCAAAATTTTGGCACCAAATCTTACTGCATATCTTTTCCCTTCTTCATCATCTTGACCAATAACCCATCCTATACCTATAGGACTAGTGTCTACAGTCAAAATAATGGTTTTATTATTGGAATAGTCAACTCTTTTTAAAATAGGAGCTTCAGTTAGCAATTTTTTTAGTTTTATCATGGCTTTAGAATGTTCATTAGTCCATATGAACTTTCTGTTCTTTCTCAACAAATCATAAAGACAATTAGCAACATGTGCAAAGTGGGGTATCCAAATAGCATAGAAGACACAAGCTCCTAGAAATCTTCTTACCTCGCTAACGTTATTACAAGTCTCAGAAATTTTATTTATGGCATCAACCTTAGGTGGGTATGGTCTTCGACCATAGTGACCATATAAATGTCCAACAATGAGTACCTCGTTGACACCAAAAACAGATTTCTCAATTGAAAATGTTAGACCAACTTCTTCGAATCTTTTGAATATTCGTTGACAATCAAGAATATGGTCAGTAACAAATTTTCTACATCATAAAGAGTCTAGGGTTTCATCTTTTAACTTTTCCTCACATCCTTTGATAGGAATATCGTCAATAAAAGGCATCGTCACATTAGGAATGAAATCATGCAAGACTGAATTCATAGCATTCATCATATGTGCTACTGAATTTGTAGCTCCCTATGGTAAAGTACACATACGTACTAATCCTAGAGGAATTTTCATTGTGGTAATATCTCTACTTTCAATAGCAAGCTGGAATTGGTCATATCCTGAATATAAATCACCCATGGAGTAGATAGAGTGCCCAGCAAATGCTTCAGCAAACTCTCCTACAATTGGGCCAGTTCCCACATTCCTAATAGTAACTTTATTGACAGGTTGTAGGTCTTGAATGAACCTCAACTTTCCATTCTTCTTAGGTACAGTGAACCATCTATTTGAATATGGCGCTGAAGATGGCTCTAGAATTCTCATGTGCATCTTCTCCTTAATCAGTCTCATTAACTCAGGTAAGTGAGCTTTTGGGACTGGTATGGGGCAAAGATTCCATGGAATATGTGGCACTATAAAAATGATCATTGGTGAAACTAGTTTTGGATCAGCACAACCTATCTCATGAGGATAAAGTGTAAAGGCTTTTCCATGCTTTTTAATGATATTTTCAAATAACTCTCGTTCAGCAGGTAATAGAAATGAATCATCAATTCCTATTTTAATTTGTTTAATGGTTTCATCATTGAATGTATGTCCTATGTTTTGTTGATCACGTAAAATAGGATCTTTTGCAACCTGCTTGAATATTTCATCACTTCCTTTTGGTAAGGGTTGAGCAATGGGTTTAACCTTCTTATCAACTGTTTTATATTTTGTGTCAATTTTAGCTTCCTCAATTATGAGTTCATCAACAAATTTGGAAATCAATTTATATTCATCAATGGAATTAAGAAGCACAATTCTTGAAGTATGCGGTTCTTGTAATATTTGTTGAATCTCTTCAAGTAAAGAAAAAGTAGATGAAGTTTCAATGACATGTTCAATGTTTTCATCAGGTAAAATGAATCCTTTGTTCTTTAGGTCTTTTTCATGAGCTTTTATGATTTTTTTGGGTATATTTTTGGAATGAATAAATTGTAAAATTGAAGAAGGGAAACAAATAGAAAAGCTTTCAAAATTATGTACAAGGGTTTGCGAGACATCAATCCATTGACCACCATTGTCCCGCTCAATGGTGGGGTTTAACAAAAATTTTGGCCAAAGTTTGCTCCACACTCAATTGAAGGTCGACAATCATCATATGCCTTTTCTTGTGAATGTATAGGAGACTTTCTAATTTGTTCCCGATTTTGAAAGTGATTTGGGTTGACAGTCATTACTTGGAGCGATTGCAAATCATCTTTAGATCGAATCCGAGCATATGTAGAACCATCATCCATTACTTTTGTTTCCATTCTAGTTTCACATATGAAAGGTTGACCTAAGATAATCTCATAAGAGCAATTTTCTTGGATGAAAAAGTGAAATGTATCAGTGATTCCACCTATCATCACAGGAATATTTGCACAAGCTCCAAGTAAAGAACCACAACCATTATCAGCTGTTCTCATCAACCATCCATGATTTTTATCAATTGGCCATTTGAACTTATCATAAAGTTCTTTAGAAATTATATTAATCCTTGACCCAGAGTCAATAAGTACCAAAGCTGAATATGATTTCTTTTTATCTCCTAATTTGATTTTCATCTCAGGTGTTCATCTAGCCCAAAAACTCTTGCTAAAATGACTTTCAAATTGTTTACTTTCTTCATCAGGCATGATTGGACCAAGGAAATTCTTATTGACATTATAAGCCTCGTCATTATTATCTTCCTCAGACTTATCAAAAGTAAGAGTATCATTCATAGCTTGAGTTAAGTCTGGAATGTCTTGCATCTCCACTTCTTGAGAAAGTGGAAATCTCTTTCTTTTGATAAGTTTAATAAAATTATCCTTGAACTCGGTTTTAGAAATTGAAAAGACTTGTTCTAAGGACATTGTAACTAGGCTTTTTAACAGAATTTCATTTAAAATTTCTTTATAATCCACTTTTTGTTCAATTTCAGAGATCAAAATTGCCTTAGGAACTCTCTTTGGCTTCTTCTGATTCTTATCACTTTGTTTCTCATTTTTATCAAGGTTTTGATCATTAGATTGATTAGCTTGTTCACTCATCATAGGTTTTTTACCTTCCTTTATCTCATTTCTCCTTTGTTGACTAGATTTAGACCCTTCTCCTTGCTCAAAATGGACTTTTTTAGGTTCTTCATTTGATTGTTTTCTTGTCACTCTTCTTTCATGTTCATTTTCATTTGGTTTCTCATCTCTTTTCCTCTTCTCCTCTACATTGGCAATATGAGAATGGACAGAAAATTGGTCAACAGGTGAATCCCAAGCTGTCTTTTGCATGATTGCATTTCTTGCCTTGACTAGAGCTTCAATGGAATAATTTTTAGTTTCATTTGATTGGTTAGAATCTTGATCACTATTATCCATTCTTTCTAGTTTTACAGCAGAGGTGTTTGAAAGACTTTCATATAGCTTCTTCATACCCCCTTTTCCCCAATTGACAGGTAAAGGTATGCGTGATCTATAATCACATAATTTTTTATCAATGTCAATCACAAGCTTTTGGTCTTTGGCTTCTTTCAAAGCCTCACATAAGTATGAAAGATGGTCAGTTGAATCACACCAAACACATCTCCTAACATTAGGATTTTGCCTATTATTAGGTTTGTAAGTTCTTTCAAAATTTGTGTGAGGAATTGGTGGTTGAATAGGTTGAGGTACATCTAGCTGAGAGGAAGTTGGTGCTTGGATTGATTGGTTTTGAGTACTAGAAGAATATACTATGTTTTGAAGTGATGAGATTTCTTTTGATAGAGTTTCAACTTTAGAAAGGACTGCTAATTGAAATTCTTCAGGATATCTAGATGAAGAAGTCACATCAACTTTTGCAGTGGTATGAATCTCCCTAGGTTCATTTAGATGTGGCATACTAGATGGGAAAATAGGTGTTTGCTCATAAAGAATAGAATGACTTTGTTTCATATGAGCAACAGCTTCAACTACCATCTTTACAGTAGCAAAATCATCAGTTAAACCATATCTCTTTCCTGGCTCTTCAAGCCTTCTCTCAACTTCTACTCTTACATCATGACTCAAAATTTTAAGGAAATTGATAACAATATCAGGTGTGAGAGCAGTCATATCCACTTCTGGGAGTTGAGAAAATCTTTTCATAAATTCACTATGGAGTTGTGTTATGGATACCTGAGGTTTGGGTGAGCTTATCCATTTCATAAATCCTGCTCTACTATGTTGACTAAAGTCTTCAAGGTAGAAATTTGTATGAATTTGTTTTCTAAACTCTTCCCAAGCTAAATTTTCATGGGTTTCAATTGTATCAACCACAGATCCAATTGCCAATCTCTTTAAATATGGAATCATTTTATCATTAGACAAGCCATGAAGTTTAGCTAGATCTTCATAAACATCTAAGTATTCAGTCACGTTCACTCCTGTGAATTTTCCCTTTTCTTTAAGTATTGCCTCAACTACCTTTTGACCTTGACCTTCACTCATCATTGACTTAAAGAAATCTTCCATTTTGAATTGATATTCAAGTCTTGACTGATCTTTGACTTTCTTGATTATATCTGCAACTTGATATTTTAATGTTTCTTTCTATTGTGCAATTAATGTACATATATCGTCTTGAGCTAGTGTACAAGAAAATAAAGAACTTGAATTGCTCGTACCTGAATTGAGCTTGATATTGTACCTCGTAATTGCCAAATGCCGTGGAACAATTTCACGTCGGGTTCACAATGTCGCGAAGGGCTCAGTTGGGTGGATCAGGCCAACTGCTTGTGTTCCAAATAGACGGTACACGCAGGATGCTTCGGGCAACTTAAGAGGTAGAACTCAAATATAGACGCTCACAGATAATTAGATGAAATCATAACTCAAATCACACATACAATTCATTAACATCATAAAAGAGATCGGAAATAAGAGAGATGTGAGGAAATTGGAGAGTTAATTAATTCATAATAATGTGTTCGTACAAATATAATGCAGATAACATAAGAGAGTTTGGAAACGAGAGAGATGTGAGGAAATTGGAGAGTTAATTAATTCATAATAATGTTTCTATACAAATATAATGCAGATAACAGAAATAGATACAAGTTACCAAAACATCATAAATCATGATATCCTCCTCAATCATGTGAGCAGAACCTCCACACTAAGATGTGGACCAACACTCCTTAAGAGTGTGAGAACTTCTCCTCCAACTCCTCCAACTCCACCTCCAAGAACTCCACCAAGAGCTTCAGAACCTCCAAGAGCTTGTAGGAAGATAGCTTGTGTTGAATACTAGGTGAAGGATCCATAGAGAGTGACCCAAGTTGTTCTTATATAGTATTTGTTGAGCCTTGAAAAGCATCCAATAAAGCACATATCGCAAACGCTATCGCTGATTTTATCCGGAAAGAAAAATCCATTGCAATCGCTATCGACAAGAATACGGAACGCGTCGCTCTTGTCCGTCCATTGCTTTTCAAAAAGTGTTTGTTAAATAAAAACAATTTCCTTCGTGCTGCCCATCAGGGGATTCGAACTCAGACCAACGCTTTAGAAGACTATTGCACTATCCACATCGCCCGCGCTGCTGTCTTGTGGAGACTAGTAAAAAGATAGCTACTAATGTTGTATCCTCTGAGCAAGATTGACCAATAGATCATTGTTTCCAACAATCCCCCCTGCAATAATGGTACAATCTTCAGTAATCTGCAAATCTTCTCATGACTATTTCTAGCCAATGCTTCAGTAAAATATGTGCAACATTCTCAGTAGAAAATTATTTAGATTTGGATTAATCAAACACTCGATGTGGATATGTAAAGATGTGGATACGTAGAGATGTAAATCTCTACGACAACGTCTTCTTCATGATTTGACTGGGGAGAGATAAATCTCTCCGACAGCGTATGACCAGTGTCAAAATATCATAAAACTGCAAGTACTGATATGTTTGCCTGCATAGTGAATCATTGACTCCATTGCATATAATCAATTACCCAATAGAAACCAACTAGGCTTATCGAGCACCTATGAACAACTATCATACATCTCCTATGGCGAGGCTGGGTAAGTCTTCCACCTGCATCACCAAAGAGACCCCAACATCTGGGTGTCTCCGAGTTAATAAAACCTCACCACGACCCTCTTTATCAAAGAACGTAACCGCTACATCAATGAACACATGGACGTACATAAGTGCTATCCATAGAAGCGTACATGATGTGTATGTGCTCAATATATGCAGTAAAATGACACTAAAAGGCTGAATGCACAGCCCCAAAACTAGCCAATAACTTCGGCAAGTGTCTGTCAACTCTGATGTTTTTGGCTCAAAAAACTTGCATAAATTTGTAGCGGCTCCTCCCGGCAAAACTGAAAACCTTTCCAAAAACCTATAGTTTTGCGAGTGTGGCTGAAAAAACACAGCCCCAAAGGTTGATATTTATTGTCAGAGAAATACAAAGAACACTCTTCTTGATGTTTGCAGACCTATGTGAAGAGAACTATGTGCAAAAGTACTCCAAAATGGCTCCAAAAGATACCCAAAATGCTTCAAAAATAGGCTTTGAAAGCAAAGAATGAAGCTTTGAGGGACCAAAACATGTTCAAGGTAATGTCAACCTTAGTCTTTCCCCTTCTTCAGACACCACAAGGGTGTAGCTTAGTGGCAAGAGATAGCCACACTTAAGCAGGCTCTCAGGGGAACAATATTGGGATGGGTGACCTCCCAGGAAGTTTCGGGAACCTCTATCTTCCTTGATCGTTGAGGTCCACCCTCGCGTGCAGCCAATGGCGCCAATGGTGACTTCGGTGACTCAGATGAAAAGGTATGCCAAGGTCTATGCCTTGGTCGTCGCCTTAGTCGTAAGCCCTGGGGGGGTGCCTGCTTCACTCGCACAAAAAGAACAAAGCTTTTTGCATCGAACTGCTCTGACACGAGTGAAGTATTTCGATGCCAATGCACCATAGTGTGCTGATAGATAATCTTTCTTTTGGATGCCGATCGCGACAGCAACTCCTCAAGCTCTTCGTCGAACTTCAGCAAGCACACACACAGAGAGTGTTCTATCCTCCCAGCCGCCGAGCTTCTCACTTGCTCTTACAAGATAAGTGAGACAATAAATACTCACATGAGAGTTCTAATAGGCTCTCTTCTCAAGTCCTCTACCAAGTGAGGTTAGATGCCTCAAATGATGCCATGGCCCATATGTGCCATCTCACTATCTTAAGTTATGCATCCATGATGTGACATTTCCTTCCCCTTGAGAGCATCTCTGTGTGTTGTTTCCCTGTATCCTTCCCCTTAAGAAGCCTCATATGAGATCATCTCAAAGGTGGGAAACCGTCTGAGTGGTGCCTACTATCTCCCATGTACACTCAACTTCCATACTACCAATCCCATGACATACTACATCATCCAAATGACCTAAGTCCATAAGATGTGTCGTCTATGGAGTAATAATATGAAAAGAAGTGTAAAGTGACAAGCTTATAGGCTTGACCATAGTGGAGGTAGTAAACCATAGAATCCTATGGAGTATAGAACAAAGTCCCATAACAAATGGCTCCAACCACATCTAAGACTAAATGATAGATTTCCCTCATAACACCCCAGGTCTTGCTAACCTTGAGTGTAATTTCAAGTAGTAGTTTTGTCTAAACTACCTTGTGAACTATGTAAATCCATCATCTAACTCACGGTGGTAAAGTGCAATCTCTACATTTCACCAACCAAGAAATCTGTGGTTTTGAAGGAAAAGTATGGAGAACTTATGTGCATGTTCTCACCTATGGATGAGTAGAGAAACTGGATTCAACAGAATCTCTTTCAAAGGGAAAGGGAAAGTGGAATAGATTCCACTACCAGACCTCTTTTCCTTAGAGGAGATTACAGAGAGAGACATGGAGAGAGTTTCACTTTCTCATTTAGATTGTCTAGATAGGAGTGGCACTCTTCTATCAAAGACAAGAGGGAGATCAGGTAATCATACTGGTTAGATTGAGTCTCACATGGAGACTCTTGAGAGAAGTAGTTATTTGTACTTCCAGTGATGGTCTTTGACTAGATGAGATGATCTAGTTATTGACATTAGTTAGATTGGGAATAGACTTATGACTTCTCTCTTTAGGGTTTGTAGGAGATATGGAGATATCTAACCTATGGAGGTACCAAACTCTTAGTTGGTGTTACATCATGAGCATGATGTGTAAACATCAGTTAGGAGGATGGGTACTGAAGGATTATCTGAATCTCAAAGGGAATGCTTTTTGCATTCATATGGCAAACTACAGGGAAGAGAAATATTAGAGTTTGCACTAGTGCCAATAAATGCTCTTCCAATAGAACTTTGTCCAATGGTAAAGGATGACAAACCACAGATTTCGGGGTTGGTCGAATATAGAGATTTTATTTTACTACCAAGAAATTCTTATGTATGAGCTAGATGATGGATTTGCATAGTTCACAAGGTAGTTTAGACAAAACTACTACTTGTGATTACACTCAAGGTTAGCAAGACCTAGAGTGGCATGAGGGCAATCTATCATGTACTCCTAGATGGGTTTGAAGTCACTTTTTATGGGACTTTGTTCTATATTTCAGACGATTATATGGTTTACTATCTCCATTACAGTACGGTCAAGCCAATAAGCTTGGCACTTTTACACTTGCCTTACATGCTATTGCTCCATGCAGGATACATCATATGGACTTAGGTCATTGGACTTAGGTCATTTGGATGATGTTGTATGTTATGGGAGTGATAGTTTGGAAGTGGAGTGTACATGGGAGATAATAGGCACCACTCAGACGGTTTCCCACCTTTGAGATAATCTCATATGAGACTTCTTAAGGGGAAGGATATGGGGAAACAACACACAGAGATGACCATGTACATAGAGTACATGGGGTTCAGGGGAGTCCGAGCACCTTCTTCTACCATTACGGACATTTCATTGACATTTTCGAGGACGAAAATGCTCTCAAGGGGAAGGAAATGTCACATCATGGATGCATAACTTAAGATAGTGAGATGGCACATATGGGCCATCTCACTATCTTAAGTTATGCATCCATGATGTGACATGTGCTATCCTTCTCGAGAGCTCCACAACACCATGCTCGAACTAGAAAACCAAGCTCCGGAGGGTTCACATAGTACTTCGCACAAATGGTGCAGAATACACAAAAAACACAGTACACAAGGAGCACGAAGACAAACTTCTTAGGTCTTACAAATGCAGTCGAACTTACAGTCAGTGACTGACCAGGCCACTATATGTTTTATTAAAGAACATATACAAAGAAGTGTACAGTGTCCATTTGGCCTTTCACATGGACACTAATGGTAACAGTGCTCACTCTCTAACTGTTTTCGGAGGTAAGCAACAAGAGCCTCATTCCTAGCTTGGTACAATGTGGTAAGTGTATCCCAAGCATCCTTTGCTATTCTGCAAGAGGGAACGTGGGGAATAATGGCACGTTTGATGGACAAAGCTATCAATGCATGTGCCTAAGCATCTCTGCCATCCGAATAAATTTGCTCTACAATATGTGCAATAGAAACCGTAGCACGAATAGGAATCTGAAGAGTATCACCATCTTTGACACCATCTCCATCAGCTCCAGTACCTGTATTTGCAGGTGTAACATGACATCTTTCAACACCCTGCACAATATTCCATAGTCCTTTTGTGACCAATACATGATGCATCATATAGGCCCACAATGGATAATTTGTACCATCCAACTTATCCTCAACAGCAACATATGAAATACATCACTAGTTTCGGCCATGGCCATTGACTAAAATACCATCATGCAAAAAAAATGATTGTATTTGAAAAAGTTGAACAAAAGTACCCAAGCGACTTTTACTAGGCCTATAGCAGACTTTGAGATGTTTATACTGGCGAACCAAAACTAATATATATCTTTGGCACAAAAAGACAAAATAGCCTGCACAAGCATTGTGATAGTGCATTTGGAGGGCAAAACAAGCTCAGATCGTGATTTTAGCGCCACAAAGTGAACATGTTTTGATCTTTGAAACACCCTGAGTATGCTCACCAAATTTCATGCGATTCTGAGACTACGACCAGAGAGGTGTAGATGATGCCCTAGATGAAGCGATGAACTTCTCTTATACCAATTGTTGGAGTTAGAAATATATGGAAGCATGCAAACAAAATAAGGAAGAAGAAGAATCTTGGAGCACGACACACAATACTGAATGTATTACCACTAGAATGTACAAAGATAAGTAACCTATTAGGGAAATAGGCATATACAAAAGCCGGGGGGAAAAAACCTCCTAAAGAGGGAAAAAGTGCCCCCGCAGTCCTAGTGTGTTCACACGCATCACTACCTAAATATATCAACAATTTGAAGTCAATGCTAACTTGAAAATTGTTCCTATAATTTACTATGAGAAATTCAAGACAACACACCTTTTCTAGAGGCAATTTTGCATGGCCCATATCTCTATAGGCCTTTCTCATTTTGGGTTGGTGCAAAGAGGTGAAATGTTCTATACATTGTTTAAAACAAGCCATTCAAAAATATCGTGCTAGTTCAGATCCAATCTCAAGATATGCAGACACAAAGATCGTAGGTAAAGTATTTATAGATTATTGAAAATATCCAACAAACCAACTTTGGAAGGTTGGGTCTTGAACTACATGCATCAGCTCAAAATAGTTTCTTTAGCAACATGGTTCTTTGTATCATGCTTGATCTAAAACAATTTTACCAAACACACGCATATGAGAGATTTAGCCTATTTAAATAGAGGTGTGTGAACACCTTTGTTGGAAGGAAAATAGAGGGTAGACATTGAGACACAATCTTTGTGAAAGGATCATTTTTTGGAGTTGTGGTGTGCATCCTAGGGCTTGAAGTGGAGTGTTCACACACTCTTGGCTATTATACATTGGATTCATATGTACCATTGAGCTCATTTGATGGAATTATTAACTTCAATCTTTTCAAGTACTTTGAGCTTGAGTTAGCTTCTACTGGTGAACTTTGTAATCTTCTTTATTTGACGATTGCTCACTTATTTTTTCTCTCATATATATTCTCAATTATTATTTTAGAGTGAATTTAAGCTGAGCTCCTCAATGTTTTCATAATATCAGAGATCCTAGGTTAGAAGTGCCTAGTGTGAGCATATTTGAGTGAAGGAAAGAGTCTTGATTCAACTCGTTGCAACTGAAGATGGCACCAACTCTCTACAACCTACACTTGGAAGGAGTTGAGGAATGCAATGGAAACAACTATGCAACATGGAAGGTAAATTTGGAGTCCTTATTTTTCTTTCAAGATCATTGGGATTGAATTTCAATGGAGAGATTGAGTGGAAGTGCAGATGCAT
Organism: Ceratopteris richardii; assembly: GCA_020310875.1. Lineage (NCBI taxonomy): Eukaryota > Viridiplantae > Streptophyta > Polypodiopsida > Polypodiales > Pteridaceae > Ceratopteris > Ceratopteris richardii. The sequence goes on along the minus strand of CM035417.1, from coordinate 89,761,261 downwards.
TGTCCAAATTGGACAAGAAAACCATGTTCGCTATTCATATGATAAGGTTGAGTGTCAAAGATGACATTCTCATCCATCTCATTGATATGAAGACTCCCAAGAAGGGAAGTATATGTATGATTCAAAGAGCACCTCAAATGAAGTGGCATTGAGGGCTAAACTTACAAAATGTAAGAGGAAGCAAGGACAAGATGCTTCAAGCTTCATCAACAAAGTCAGGGATCTAAATCAAAAACTAGTGCTTTTTGGAGATAAGATGTCTGACAATACATTTTCTACAATCATCATACATGGATTATAAAGTGAATATGAAGGCTTAGTTAAAGGCATCATCATCTAGAGGGAGAAGACATCTCTTGATGAGATGGAGCAAATCTTTAGAGATGAAGATCAAAGGAAAGATACTATGAAGTCAATATATGATGGCAGAAAGTCATCAACATCAAATGACAAAGCACTCTTCTCATCAAGGGGAAGAGGGAGATTCAACACACAAAGAGGAAGAGGAAGACATTAGCCCACTCACAACCAAAATCGACAAGAGCATGAAGGCAATCAATCTTTCCAATGAAGAGGACATCCTTCCTAGAGAGGTAGAGGAAGAGGAAAAGATAGAGGTAGATACTATTATTACAATCTTACAATCGCTCTAGATATATCCATCTTGCTAAAGATTATAGGAGTAATCAAGATAATGGGAGAGGAAAATCAGCCCACTATGTAGATGGAAAAGGTGGAAAAGAATCCACTAACTTCGAAGAGGATTCTTTGCTTGTATCACTGAAAGAGATAGCAACCCATACACTTAAAATGGAGGAGAATTTTTATCAAAGGACTTCAACTATTATCCACTTGAGAATGGAATTCGAAAACAACTTACTTATGGCTACAATCCCTAAAAAATGGAGTGGTTGAGAAGAAGAATGAGACATTATTAGAAGTGGCAAGGTGCATGCCCAAAAAAAGGTATAAGCAACATATTTTGGGTTGAACCAATCAACACTTCTTGTATTGGTGCTCTTGAAGCTGATCTTTGCAAATCCATATTTTTTTAATTCTCTTGTGTGGCAATTGTTGAGTTCCTTTTCACTTTGTGCATATAGCTAACACTCAATTTTCCTCTCTAGATATACTTCTTGGAGCTCCCTGCATGCTCCCTCATCTTGTGTGTCCACTCCTTCAATGTGTTCCTATAGCTCATGCCCGACCTTGAGTGCCAACACTGGCCCCCCACCCTCTAGAGTCAGTCATCCTTGAGAGACCCTTGTCGAAGTGGATGTTCCATGTAGTACTTTGAGAGGTAGTGTCCATTATGTATCAACAAGAGCTATTTTCCTTCCAAATTTAGGGGGGTGGGTTTTTCTATTCTTCATTGTTCTAGCCTTTGCAAGTTTTAGTCCCTTTGAATGTACTTCTTCCTTGGATTCCAGCATGATGGTGTATTTGTAAGCTTTCAAAAATTTCTAGGTTCTCAAAAGAGGTTGTCCATGTTGATTTTGAGTAGTTGTCGATTATGAATTGCTTCATAGGTACTGATGTTGTAACCTTCATGTCCTCTAGATCTTTTGAACATGGCTTTCATAGTTAGCATGCCAAGAACTTGTAACCCATAATGAATGATGGGTAAGTGTGTTAGTGCATGGGCTTAAGAAAATATGTGCCTTGTGCATGGCCTTGTAATGTGGCCCTAGGCATTGGGGAATGCATTGGAAGAAGTATGTTGCAAAAATTGGGTCTTGAGCTAAGCCCTCAAGGGTATATTAACAAAGACATTTCCTGATCTATCATTGTTATAGTGTTTCCAAAGTAGGGGATTCTTACCATGGTGAAAGGTCGGTCCATGTTCACCTCTTCATGTTGTACTGCCACATCCATGGTGTTTGACCATTGGATTGTCTTTCATTGTTGACAGATGTCCTTGTTGATGGTTCATAGATGGGATTCTTTGATCACATGGTCCTATCCCTTTCTTTTTCTTTTTCGTTTCTATTAAAGGAGCAATGTCACAAAACAAGAAGAAAGAGGTTAGTATCAATAAAATAGTTTACATATGTCAAGTGTGTCTCATATACTTGGGATTCTCAATGTGTCTATGCATGGCCTTGTAATGTGGCCCTATATTAATGCATATTGTGGAAATGCATGACTTGAACAGTGCAAAAAATGGTGTTATGCAAAGATCACATAGATTTTGCAGATTGAGGCTTCCGATGTTATTTGCAGACATTGATGCAATCTTTGTTTGGAGGTATCCATTGGATCTCAAAATGATGCAATCAATCGATGGTTGAATGACAATTGATCATTCCTCCTCATAGGGATCCATTTTAGAGCAGTGATGGACCACCTAGAGATCACTTTTGGCCTCTTCATCTTTGGATGGTTTCTTAAATTTCGTATCCCTCCTCGTTGAATCTTAGATTTTGTGGGGGTACAAGTGCTTTTGGTTTTGGAACCCATACCTTTTTTGATTATCATCTTACTATTGCTGAAGAGGTGAGTTGATGTTCTTTTGATCTTTGTGCTTGGTTTTGACCCTTGCCTCTCTTTGGCTTCTTTGTTGAGACTTTTCTCGTGAGGGAGAGCATAGATTTTTTTTGTATGTAAGAGTTCCTTGGGTATCCACATGTATAATCGCCCTTGTTGAGCTACAACTAATTCCTTAGGCACCCGTCCATGCCTTCCAATTCAAACATTAGGCATTTCTTGTTAACCAAGACCTGGAGCGATTGTTGTTGTAGGTTTAAGTAAATTGCATGATTGTACAACCAATCTTGCCCTAATATCATATGTTTTGTGATGTCCTCATCATGGCAAACTAGCAACTTTAGTCTCAAAGGGACATCTTGTAAGAGGGTAGGAATGTCTACCTTGTCGATACAAGGAGTTTCCATGCCTCCTAAGCCCACTAAACAAGCTTGTAATGGCTTAACTTCCATGCCCAATCCTTTCAATCATCAGTACCCAATTGCACTAGTGGCAACTCCAAGCCAGTATCCACACTGGTTCAATAGTGTGAGTATAAGTGTCAGTATAGATGCTACTATATGCATTGATAATCAATTAATACCTTCAAAATATGTTGATATATCTAGGTAGTGATGTGTGTGAACACATTAGGACTGTCGAGGCACTTTTTTACCTCTCTAAGAGGTTTTTCCCTCGGCTTGTATATACACCTATTGCCCTAGTGGGTTACTTATCTTTGTACATTCTAGTGGTAATACATTCAGTATTGTGTCTTGTGCTCCAAGCTTCTTCTACTTCTTTGTGTTTTTTGCATGCTTCTACAGATGTCTAACTCCAACAATTGGTATTAGAGTAGGTCACCGCTGTGAAGAGATGGATAGGTATGTGCTTGAAGATGAAGAGGTGTTGCAAAAACTTTGATCTACACCAGCCAAATGAACTCAAGGAGTATGTGGTGGGCCCTTTTAGCTTGCCAATGGATGTGTTAGACACCCTATGTACCTTGGAAGATCACACTCAAAAAGATAGATCAAAACGGATAAGTTGGAGTTAGCTCAGAGGTGAAGAACTTGCTATTTTGGTTCATACACATGTCGAGTGTTTTGCATAATTCTCTGAGCACAACAATAATTAGCTTAATTCCTTTTGGGGAAGTCTAGTTAACTTAAGGAGCTAATTTTCAAGAGTAATTGCATAAAAAATAATGAACCACACACTAAGAATGATGTTTAAGAAGTGATGACATCATCTCAATTTTCATGGGCTGCTACAGTAATGAGACTAGTGAGCAGCAAAATGAACATAACTCACGATTTACGATTTCAATGATTAAGAAAATTTGTATGCTTATACTAGACAGTATGCTGAATTCAACAAGCTTTAAAGCATTGAATTTAGATAAGTACACACTGAGAAACAGCGCTGACACAATGAGTAAAAAAGTTGAGTACCTAAGAGAGAAGTGAAAATGAACAGACAAGGTTGACTTCAACTGAACATAACTGAAGATTGAAACACTCAAATGAAATGAAAATTGGTGAGCATATATTAGACTTATAGAGATAATGTTACCAAGTTAAATCGCTGAAAAGGATGCACCAAGCTCAGAGAAACCATCTCTGCAATCTGACTAAGAAAACTTAGAGATATGGCAGTGAGTAGTACACTTCACAAGAACATGGAATTATGAACTCAAATGATCATGAAAATGAAAGTATATTGATTTTACAATACAATGGGCTTACTGATACACATGTGTGCCTTAGAATTACACCTTGATATGGCATAAAGCTCAGCTCTTTGAGGTCTTCTCTGAGGTCTCTCTAACCACAACTTAAGCTGCCATCTATTTATAGTTGAGCTTGGGAGGCTAACTTCATCAATCACTCTCCAATCAATTAGTGATTGATTTGATTCTCTATCTACCACAAATCACAAATTCTTGGCTCCACTTTTCCTTTTTCATCAAGTGGCCTCAACCACTTAAGATTCCTTCACTTTTACATTAAGTAAAGACTTCAAAAGTTACAAGAGGTAGTTCACAATTGAACTTTACATTGTCTTCATTTTAAGGCTTCTTCTTTGAATTTGTGGCACTCAAGCCAATACTTAGGCTTGTCATAGACTTGTTCCAATAGCTCCCCCTCAAGCCAAGTATGCTTAAGTTCTTCAATCTTCCAAGATTACTTGCAAACCAATCATGGCTTTGAATTTGCAAAGCTTTGTCCCATCCAATGCTTTGGTCAGAATATGTGCACATTCTTGATGAGTGGATACATATGATATTTGGTTTTCCTTGCTCACAATCTTCTCTCTTACATAGTGATAATGAACTTCAATATTTTTAGTCCTTGCATGAAAAATTGGATTAGCAGCTAAGTGAATAGAACTCGTATTGTCACCAAAAATAGTTGGAGTTCCAAACTCCAATCCAAGATCTTTGAATAATGTCTTCATCCACATAGCTTCTTGTGTAGCTATGGAAAGACCTCTGTATTCAGCTTCAATAGAAGAGAGAGCAACTGTGGGTTGCTTCTTGGATGACCATGAAATAAGCTTTGAACCTGCAAAGGTAAGATAACCTGAAGTGCTCCTTCTATCTTTCTTAGAGCCAGCCCAATATGCATCAGAAAATAGCTTCAACCCTAAATCAGATACATAAGGGTAATAAAGTCCTGCATTTATGGTTCCCACTCACACTGTAACATATATCTACTCTTGTCAATGTGGCATAGTTGAGACTACCCACTAGACTTTGATATGATGTGATGTCCTCTATCAGTTCACCTTCATGTGAGCTCAATTTGTGATTGACCTCCATTGGAGTACATGCAATCTTACAATCTTGCATCTTGAATTTTGCCAACATGTCCTTAATGTACTTTCTTTGAGTGAGAAACAAACCATGATCTTTGTAGACAACTTCCAAACCTAGGAAGTAGGTAAGTGAACCCAAATCACTTACCTTGAACTCTTCTCTCATCTGATCTTTGATCTTCTTCATACCATCTGCATCATTTCTTGTCAATATAATATCATCTACATATACACATAGGTAGATGATCTCAGAATTACTCTTTTTAATAAAGAGTGAAGGATCTACCTTGCTTGGTTGAAAGCCTTTGTCCTACAAGAATGAAAACAAGTCTGAAATTCTAAGCTCTTGGGGCTTGCTTGAGACCATACAATGCTTTGTTAAGTTTTCACACATAATCAGGATAAACTTGATTCTCAAAACCAGGTGGTTGTGCCATATATACCTCTTCTGTTATCCAACCATTCAAGAATGCACTCTTTACATCTGGTTGAAGTATCTTCCAATTCTTGGAAGAGGCAATACTAAGAAAAACCTTAATAGTAGGCATCTTTGCCACAGGAGAGAAGGTCTCCTCATAATCAATTCCCTGAGTTTGTGCAAAGCCTTTTGCTACAAGCCTTGCCTTATACCTGTTAATGGAACCATCAGAATTCTTCTTGAGTTTATAGACCCATCTTGAGCCTATTACCTTCATGGATGAAGTCTTGGGCACCAAATCCCAAGTGTTGTTTTCCTCAAGTGCTTCAATCTCTTCCTTCATTGCATGCTTCCATTCTGATTTTGCTTTGCCCTCTTCAAAGGATGATGGCTCCTCTTGATTTATGTCATGTGCTATGTAAATAGAATGTTTAGTTACGAATGAGGTGTCATACCCATACCTTTCTTGTTTTTCCATTCCCTTATAGATCTTCTTGTTGGAAGTGAAGTAGGCCCTTAGGCTCATGTCACAGGTCCATGGTTCCATAGGTCCAGTATATACAACATTAATTCCAGCATTCTTCAATATTGACAAAACATGAACATACCACAACTTAATCATACACATGATGAGACAAAGATAGAGAAATAATAGACGACATATGTAAGGTGTTACGTAAGCCATCGCTTACTCATAGTATCATATATACCAATGTTCAATGTACAATGTGGGAGCAAAATTCTCAACCACTTTATGTGATGAGAAATAGATGCATGAGTGAATGTACAATGTAACAAACATATTCAGATGTATGGGCAGTAATCTGAATATACATGAGATGTGTGACCTTATAGGTTATAGAAGAGTGAATATGAGTGAATGAAAGAGGAAGGATCAGTGTGAAATTGATTGTCAACAAACCCTTATCTGAACTTAGGCTATGGAAGACCCTAAGTTAGATACGTGTGTGAAAAGATCACATACTTATAAAGTATCATAGAATGCTAACAAGTTTGCTGCAGGAAATCCTCAAACTCATGTGAACACACCTTCTCAAACACCTCATCAAAATATGCATAAAGCATATATGTATTGTTTCTCTTGTACCTATGCCGAATAGGACTCCTCCTAATATGAATGCTACGGCCTTCATAAAATTCAAGTAGTACCTGTGTGCATAAAGAGAATATGTACCTGAATACTTAACATAAGATGTAAATCTTATGTTAAACACCATCCAATGTCTTTGAAGTAGTCTGACATCTTCCTGTAGAAGACAATCTTCAACCTAATATCTTCCTGTAGAAGATAATCTTCAAATACACCATGTAGATGGCACCATCCAATGTCTTTGAAGTAGCCCGACATCTTCTTGTATAAGACAATCTTCAACCTAATATCTTCCTGTAGAAGATAATCTTCAAATACATCATGTAGATGGCCGATCCTCACCATCAAGCTGCTAATGACCAAGTCTTCTTGCCATGAACAAGAGATAACCTCCTCTCCATGAGGTAGAGTGTGAGCACACCCTTCATCTTCTCCAAGAAGAATCACCAAGAAGAACTCCATAGCTGCTCCTCAACATGCTTCAAGTTAGCACCATGGCTGCCCCATGTGCTAGAAGAAACACCACCTCTATTGAGGTCCAAGCTCCAAGTTTGTGTTGAACACTAGGTGAAGGATACAATACAAGTGACCAAGCACTTCTTATATAGTAGAGCTTTGATTGAATAAAGCTACTTCCAAAAGCTCTCGTTCGTAAAACTCTCAACGATCGCTAAATCTGAAAAGCAAGAAAGACATACACGCTCGCCCGTCGCTGTTTTTGGAAAACACTTGAGACATAATGAATTTGATAGTTCCTCGATGTGCTGCCGACGGGATTTAATCCCACGCCCCTAGGATGGGAGGACGATGATCTAGCCATGGCGTTCGCGCCGTTTGGTGTACAAAGTCTAGTAATGACATCTTGACATATTGAGATCTCTGAGGAATCTTGACCAATAGGGCATTGTTTTCCAACACTTCTTAAGCCATGTTGTGATGATTCTGTTGTAGAGAGTATGCATGCGGAAGCAAAATGAAAAGTAAAGTACTCTCACAAAACAAAGAATGTGTGAGACACAAAATGAGTAAACCATGAAATGGGTAAACTCATGTGGATTAGAAATGAGCTTGCCAAGAGCATGGAGTAGGCTCCTCAAGCTTCTAACCAAGTACAAATAAGGGGAGAGGCCCTCCTTATATAGATTTGGGAGGGGCTCTCAAAAGTACATCATATGTGGGATAAGTCTCCTGAAAGGAGAATGAATACAACTAGTAGAAGCACATGGCAAGGTACCCAACTACAAAGGAAATACAATATAAAATGAAAATAGACTAGAAATGGAGTGCCTCCTGGATACAAAATGGAGATGCACTCATTCGGATATAAATGTAGATGAAGTAGGAGCGATCATGTCGTCAACACCCCCTCTGCAGCTCCATTTTGGAGCGGTTGAATGCTGCAGAGGTCCACCAAGCACTGAAGTGGTACTGGAGGTAAAGCCTTCGTGAAAACGTCCGCCAGGTTCTTCTGAGAGGTGCACTACTCCAGAGTAATCTCTTGAGATATGAGCTTCTCGCGGATGAAATGGTACTAGATCTCGATGTGCTATGTCCGAGCGTGGAACACTGGATTCTTGGTGATGGTGAAGACACCACCTCCATCTCTTCTGATTGTTTTAACTTTAGTTGAAGCTTCATTCTCAACTTCCTTGATCCAAGTTTGAAACTTAGAAAATGTGTCTACCTTTGACTTCAAAAAGTACACCCAAATATAGCGAGAGTGTTCATCTACTAGAAGATAAAAGTAGAGGGATCCACTCAAGGATGGGGTGTTCATTGATCCACATAAGTCCATGTGGATAAGGGCTAGAGGGTTCCTCGCTCGTGTTGAAGCCTCCTTGGGAACTGGGGCCCTATGTTGCTTGCCTTGGGTGCAAGCTTGGCAGACATCAGTAAGTTGCCCGATCTTTGGCAATCCCTTCACTTGTTGGGATGAAGAGATTTTTGATAAGTAAGAAGTGTGGCCAAATCTTTGGTGCCACAAACTTAAGGTTGATTCTTTGGATACAAAGCAAGATAGCTTGTAGAGCCCCTTTTCTTCAATACCTTGAGCAATGACATCCTTTGTATGGGGATCAACTACCTTAACTAAGGTATTATCAAACCATACTTGTTTGTCCTGATCTGTAATGGCCTTGATGAAAAGTAGATTCATACATAAATTTGGAACAAAAAGAACATTGGATAAAGACTTGCATTTGCCCTAATTGTTGGTAATTTGAACTTTTCCTTTTCCTTCGATGGGTAAACTTTTGTTGTTGCCAAGATAGACTTCGCCTGTATGTTCTTCGAGTTCTTGAAAGGAGTCCTTGTCTTTGCACATATGGGAGGTAGCTCCGCTATCAAAGATCCACTCATGTGGGGAGCTAGAAGTAACTAGGGCATTGGCTTCTGTGGAGATGAAAAGTTCCTCACTAAAGCAGTGGGATCTATGTTGGGATCCTTTGGATGCTTGCCTAGATGTAGAAGCCTTCGATGATTGTTTCTTTTTGTAGCAAAACTTTTCTAAGTGTCCTGATTTTCCATAAAAATTACAAGTGAACTTCTTCGATGAATTATGCGATCCTTGCTTAGATCCATTGCTAGCATGATGAATTGTGGTTTTGCCCTTATTGAATGGGCCTTTAGCTTTCATGGCAGACTCCTAGGAGGAAGTCGATTTGGCTCGCGAGTCAAGAAGGAGCAATAGTCGACGAACCTCTTCCCAGGATAAGACTTGGCCGCGATTATACAAAGTTGTGACAAATGTCTCATACGACTTTGGTAACTTGTTAAGAAGTCGAATGGCCATGTCTTCACTAGAGATCTGTCTACCACATAGTGCTAATTTACGCTGGTAGTCCTCAAATTGGGCTATGACCTTAATAATTGTGTCATGTGGCCTAATTGTCAAAATTATGAAACTCGGCCTCTAATGCATATATTTTTGAAGGGGTTTTATCTTCATACAAAGCTGCTAATGTATCCCAAGCGTCCTTAGACATCTTGCAGGTAGTGATATGTCCTTTCGTCAGTTCATCATAGGCAAGTAAGAGCTGACCTAAAGCTCTTTTGTCCTTGACATTCCACACATGCCAATTGTCTAAGTTGGTATCCCTATTGGGTTCGGGGTCTGACCCATCTACTAGCTCATGGAGGAGATTCATGTAGAGATATGTGTGTATGACATATTTCCATAGATTGTAATTTTGTCCATTGAGGCGTTCATCCTTAGGCATAAAAATAGGGGTGAAAGAGGGTAAGAAGTTAGCCGTAGATGATAAGCTACCTTCACTTTTGGTCATTACAAAGCTTTGAGGATAAAGTGTTTAGAAACACTATCAAAGATACTTGCCAAAAGTACCGCTTCAAAATAATTGCAAAGCTTGAAATGAATGACTCGATACCACACTTAAAATTCTTGGGGAGGGGGAGGGTCTTAGAGTAGCCCTGCATTTGTACAACACCAAGATAAGTCGATGCAAGAGGAGGTCTTAGAGTAGCCCGTTGCACATCACACGAGCCTTAGAGTAGGCTTAGAAACTTGGAGAGAGCTTGTGGGTGGGCTTAGATTAGCCTGCAACCCACAAACACACACACAAAATATTCTGGTTATATTTGTGTTGTTACAAGGCTGGCACTTAGTGCCCAAGTGGATCCAATGATGGTTGTGACCTTCTTAAGAAATACACATGGACCCCTTACAATTTATAGAGCCAAATGGGATGCTCAAACCAAGGATTGGTACCCTTGAAAAATACAAAATTCCTTAGGGTTTTGTGTTTCTGTTTTGGTCACTTGGCATCAAACTTGGAGATCAATGAAGTTATGTCATGAAAATGAATGAAGGCAGTTCTATATCATAAAACATACCATGGGACCCCATCCAATATTCATGCGCTCATATTAAAGGGAGTATTTGAGAGATTTGCGCTGCAAAGTTTAGATCTGATGACTCGGACTGAACTATTGTGGCCAAAATAGAATTACAGAATGAGCAAATGGCGCAGAGATTCCCGAACGGTAATTGTGCCTATTATGCAACAAACTTTTTTTTTAATATAAAGGAAGTTCGGCATTAGCCTACTCTCCCGGACTTGAATTAAATAAAGAAAAGTACAAGAGAAGGGGACTAGTGCCCACAGGACCCACCAAATCCCACAAAGCAGGGGAAGCTTTTACAGAGCTTAGATGACATTACAAAGAAGGTTAATTACCCTCTCATCACCCTCATGTGGGGCCCACTTGGGTTTAAACTTGTACTTCTCTAAGCTCCGTGTGCAGGGAAAAGTGTTTCTACACAATGGATAATAGTCTCCAAGTCGGAGCTCAGAAACTCCTTTTGCCTTTTCAACTATGTCTCAGCGGCTCACCCGTTGTTCTGGTCATTCTTGAGCTCATATTTGCATGCACCCCCATCACCAGAAACAAGAAATGCACACTGAACAGGAGGCTTCCCTTGGGCCTAGGCCATTGCCAATAATCGGCAACCTTCTACAAACAGGCTCCGTCCCGCACTTTGGCATGCACAAGCTCACTCGAAGGTATGGTCCAATCGTGTATGAAGCTTGGTTCTGTTGAAGCAGTTGTCACTGACGATCCCAAGTTCGTTATGGAGTTTCTCAAGAAGCAAGACCATGTGTTTGTGTCCCGGCCCCGCAATATCTGCTCAGAGCAGTTCACCTTCGACGGTCAGGACATCGCCTTCTCTCCTTACGGGAGCACTGGCGAATGATGCGTCGTCTTCTCCTGAGGGATACATTTGGCGCGTTGTCAAGCAATATTCTTTCACGTATGATTCTCGACAAACGTCACTTTGGACCTGGTGACGCTGGTCCCGATCAACCTGCGGAGCATAAGGCTCTAATATATGATGCTTTTGCGATAGTTAACTCCTTCGACAGTGGCGACTATATTCCATTGCTGCGGCCTTTAGACCACCACGGTCACGAGCGTCCTCTGCCTTAGGACCTCTTCTAAATCGGCTACAGAGATAACACGGTGGATTGTTGAATCTTCTCAGAGGCTCAGAGGCTCCTGGATTGTTGAATCTCCGATGGTTGGATCTCCAGATGCTATATCTTCACCTTCTCTCTCTCTCTCTCTCTCTCTCTCTCTCTCTCTCTCTCTCTCTCTCTCTCTCTCTCTCTCTCTCTCTAGCATTGGCGATGACTCCAACAAGCTTTGTCTCTGCTAAGAGATGCATAGTGGACAGATGGGCAAAGGTTACAGAAATGATAAAATGCAAAGAGTGTTTATGAACACTTCTAATTACTTGAGATTAGCAACTAACTTCACACAATGTTTATAAACACTATCAACAAAGAGAACCACTATCAATTTCTGCGTAAATATTTCTCACAATGAAAAACATATTACACTCGATCCACAAAGAGGGGTGGGAGGGAGGGGAAAATCAAAGAAAATGGTGGACAAACAAATGAAGAATATATGTGGGAGGGTGGGCAAATGGGCAGAATGAATCCCAAAAACTGATGGCAAAAGGCCTCTCTCAATGAGGAAAAAGCACGCCACCAAAATGAAGCATCACCACCACCAAAATGACCACCAAACGCACCACCAAAACGACCACCAAACGCACCACCAAGACCTCCACCTAGCGCTCTGATACCATGTAGAGAGTACGCATGTGGAAGCTCCTCAAATTCTTATAGAACATAAGGATTTGGATTATAATGCTCTGATGAATTCTGTAAATACTCCATAGTATTTCAAAAAAATCTAGGGAGGAGCACTTAAGCATGGCATATATAGATTTTGATATACATTTCTATGTTGTTTCTTGTCCATTTGGGGTGGTGATGGTATGGTGGGGTCTTTTTATATTTCCAATATAGCGAATACATTAAATCTTCAAGAATTCGAAGCATTTGTCTCGTGTTATAGGTATTAAAAATCATCTTGCTCATTTCCTCTTTGGTGGCATGCCCTAATGTGGGACATAGCTATGGTTGGTTCGTTATGGTCAATGTGATCCTGATTCTTCGTCCATTTCAATGCTTTTTTTATGCAATTTGCTGGCAATGAGTTAGGTTTCATAAAGAAAATGCTTGCCCATAATTTCATTACTTAAGCTATCTAAAAATAGAGCTATCAACCTTTCATTTGAAGGGATTTGAAGATAGAGTTCCATGTAATGTCTAGAACTTCTCACTCCTCTTGCTGGCCCACTAGGGTTTTATTCCAAACTCTTGCTTCTGGCCTTGACAGGAGTTTTAGATCTTTCGCTCGACTCAATCCCAAAATGGTGTGTGTCAAACTTTATTTTGAATGTTGGAGCGATGTCTTTTGATAACACTTGTTGGGGACATCAATGTGTAGATTAGGGTTAGATACGAGTTCACCTTGAAGTTCCTTGAGGTTTTAAGCGTAAGTGGGGTGTCTTTGTGCTAATGCTTTGTTGATTTGCTCAAGGAGGATCGACTTAATCCTTGATTGATTAGGGTGATGTCCCAAGGTCATGAACCCCAAAAGCATAATTGAGTTATTATTGTGTTCCAATAGAGGATAACTATGTGTGGGACCTTTGCTCTATGTCCATCGATCCTTGCAATGTGAACTCAAGCTTCCTAAGTCACTTGGAGGGCCAAATTTCTGAAGTGATGTCTCTACGAGTTGATTCCCAAAGGCAGTGTAGAAGGCTTTTGGGCCTTTAGGTTTATGAATGGAGGCTCCCTATTAGGATGTTACTATTAGGAAAAATTAGGGACTTTTTCAGATTGAGGAGTAAGGGACATCGATTGATTTGCAGAATTTGAATGCCTTTTTCTCATGCTGCAGAGTAATATTTTAGGAGTTCAAGTTTTAAGTGCCTCTAGGGCCCAACTATGGGTACACGCACCCCATTCAATATCTCAACTGGTGGGAAACGATGTCCCTACATCGGAGGTTACCATGGAAATTGAGGATTTCTTTTGCATTTTTTTCCTTGAAATGTTACGACTACCGTTTCCTTCACCTTACCCTTAGCTCTTGCCTTTTGGTGTACTTATGCACACGTGATGGTCTGAGGGATGTTCCTGTTTATAGAACCGCCAACCTTCCTTTGTTTCCATTTTGCATTTCTTTCGTGATTTTACACTTTTTTTCTTTCCATTGCTCTTATAGTCTTAATATGCCTTCGTATTAATGAATGGCAAAGACGTAGGTCTTTCCCTCTTACGCCTTTATCATCCCCGAATGCATGTAGTGTTGCTTCTTAAGCTTTTGCTTTGCCCAAACATCAATTCCTGTGCCCCCATCAGTGATGCGTTGTTCCATGCTATGGAAGCTCCAGGTAACTTGGTATCTTTTTAGTCATTCATAAAGGCAAAGAAAAAGTAGACAGTGATGAAAATGCTCACAAGTTTTGTGTAGTTCTGATTCTAGGGATAATGATGATGCCAATTTGATAATGGATAGGAACTCTCCTAAAAGTTGGAACTCCCAGATTAGTGAGAGGGTTGTGATAGGATTGTGCCATGGTCCCCAACACACTCAAGATGTGCTAAAGACTTGGATTAAAAACAATTGGGAAAGTAGAGGTTCATTTGTTAAGCATATCCAACATATTTCGAATAATTACTTTTTATTCTTCTTTGATGACTCTATTAGTGCCTTTCAAGTGATTTATGAAGGTTAATAAACGCCCTTATGCCATTTTCTTAAATGACCCTTATGTCATTTTTTTAAATGGTTTGTTGGCTTCAATCCAAGGGGGCTTAAACCTACCAAGATCTCCATTTGGGTTGCGTTCCTAGATCTCCCTATTGTGTATTATCTTTGGGCTGATAGCCTTGTTTGCCTTCTTTGCAAAGTGATAGGGCAAAAAACAAGAGGAATAGACCTAAATGGCACCCTTTGATTATGGTAGAAACTGACATTTCTAAGCTCATTAATACTTTGGTTTTTATAAAATATTCGCAAGGGAGGAGTCTTCATGAAAAAAAAAAAATCACTTATAGAACTCCATCTAATGCCTCCTATAACCAATATGGATCCTCCTTCTACTCAATCCATTAATGCAAATGTCTCTAATACTCTTCAAAAGAATGTTATTAATATTGAGTCTTCCTTTTTTATCAAGAAGTATGTCCATAAACGAAGCAAGAACAAGGGAAGCAAATTGTCAAACTCTTTTGATGCGTTATTTGAATATGTATTCAATATTTTTCATCCCTAATGTGATAAAGATGATTGTGTTTTTGCAAATTATAATAAAGAAATTCACCACTTTGACACTTCTTCAAGTGATAAGGTTAATGGGCATCTCCAAAATAGTGATATGGATGTCAATTTAAATTCCAAAAGGCTAATGTTTGGAGTCGGGTTGTCAATAGAAAGAAAAAAAGCCTCATCAAAAGAGCCTTCTATGTACATTGTAGGTAAACTAAAAAGAAAGACATTCTCAAAATATTTGGGTCTTGAATTAAACCTCCTAAAAGCTTTCAAAAGCGAATAGGCTACATTTGAGATCTTTTCTTAACCAATTGCAAGTGTTTGATGCTGGTTTTATCTTGTTTCATTAATATCAAATTTTGTCTCATTTTTTGGTGTTGTTATGCTTTCATGTTTTCCCCCACCATGTGTCTACTAAAAATTATATTTTAATATCAAACGAATAACTTAACTTCGTAAAGATAAGGCCACTTATAATTCTCTTAAAGACCTTTCCTTAGTCACTCACTTCCTTTCCTTGCAAACCATGGTGTCTCTAAGATATTGTCTAATTTTAATGTCCTTTCCACCAGGCCTAATTGGCATTATACTATCCATTCCCTTGGAAAAGGAGGGGCCTCTATTGGCATTGATTTTTCTATTTCTCAATTGACTAAGAAAGATAATCTTAGTCCCACTCATCAATGGGTTGCTATTTCTTTTACAAACCCTATTAAATATACAATCATTATCCTTTATGCTGCTAAAAATAACCATGATAAAATAAATTTTGGGAATGGGCTTTGTAGTCTAGATGGCCCCTCCTCCTTCTAGGAGACTTCAACATGGTCACCTCTCTTAAGGATACACATGGCATAAAAGGTAGTGTGCTTAGTGGTAGTGAGAAGGTTACAAGCATCACTCTATTAGCCCATCCAATGTGGTTGACATTTCCAAAAACACTGCTTTCTAGTGGAACAATAGACAAAAGGGTGATTCCTATCATGCTCCTAGACTTGATAGATGCTACATAAGCATTAATAGTCTTAAAGATCTTTGGAATGTTAGATGTGAGCTTGATACCTCGTTTCCCCTCTTTGACCAAAAGCCTTTCAAAATATTTGTTACTAGAGATTTTACTCATTATAAATCAAGACAACCTCACTTGAATGCCTCACTTGTCGAAATCCCTTGTTTCATTTACAATACTAAAAGGACCACTACTACACGGTCCTCTGGTAAGAGAGTGGCCAAACAAATCAAGGCTAAAAGAAGAATTATAAATGCTATAGAAATTGCAACCTTTGTAATTTCCAACCCAAAGACTCAAGTGTTTTTCAAACATTCCAAGATATTTAAGAGAGATTGAGATATTTTGATTATCTTATAGCTAGTGGTGATCTTTCTTTTTCCAAAGAATTTCGGGATTAAACCATTAATAGCAGAAGAAGTGAAAAGAGGTATTCGTATATATTTTCCTTCCCACTTGAGGATTCCTATTCGCTTGGATAGGCTAAGACCTATTGAATTATGCAAGAGTCAATCTTTCCTTATAGACAAAAAACTTCACTATTAATTTAGCTCAGTATCCTTATAGACAAAAAACTTTACTTGTTATTTAGCTTTGCCGAGCTGCATGGGAAGTGTAACTTCTCCAACACATGGGGTTTTTGTTCCACCTAAGCCTATCAAGTGGTCTTTGGTTGGTTTTATTTTTTCTTGTCGTATGACAGATAACGTGATTATGTTGGTTGTGGCATGTGTATCTATCAAGAAATTGATCATGTGTTTAGGAGAACGTTCTAACTCATTAGTTATACAAGGTCTTGTATCTTTGTTTGGTGTCATCTTATAGTGCACTTTGGACATAGCCATGGCAACAATTTCAACTTTTGGATCATTGGATGAATCACTAGAAGCACTTTCTAGAAACTTTAGAGCGGTTTCCATTAAATTTTGACACAATGCTAAAAATTGCCCATTGAATTTCCCCTTTTGGTAAAATTTTTCATAATGATTGGTTGAACACGCTCTTTGAATACTATGATGGTATATTTGTAGAAACCTATCCAACTCCTATGTGACGAATCTAGGATGTGCATATGGGTTGTTGTATGATATTGTTGGTGTAATATTCCATATTATATTGTGAGCTTAGTTGCACACATTGGTGATCTCCTCATTCTTCTGTTGGATTCCCTCTTCAAGTTGATCAATGTGTTTCTTCGACTTTCTTTCCTATCTCAATCATTGAGTCTTTCGAGCCCCCTTTATAGCTAAAGAGGATTTGGGAGGCTCCTCTTCATTTTCAAAACTAGTGAGATCAAGCACTTTCATGTCTTTAGGTTTTTGTTTGGGCCCTTTTGATGCCTGATTTCATTTGACTACCTTCAGTAGAGCTACCCTTTCATCCTCTCCCTTGCTACCACTGGGGACTACACTCACCATGTTGATTGATGTGGGTTCACTCCTATTTGGATTACATGGGTAGTCTTTATACAAGTGTTCTTCACCAAAATCCCTACATAAGTATTTTCTGGGCAGTATGGATGGTCATTGGGGAACCTGCTATGAAAGTGGGAAATCTATTATGAAGTGGTCCCCTTTGCACATATAGCATGGACCTCTTCATTGAGTGGCATGAACTAAGGTCTAAATGTGTTATTTTGTGGAACATTTGTGTCATACACTTAGCTAAACTCAAAATTCTCCATATACATAACTTTAATGATAGTAGCCATCATATCTACTTAAACAGCCTTAATAGTTCAAGTTATTAGTGCATGTTCATAATATTGTATGTAGGTATCAGGTTCAATACTTTTTGTAGATTTTTCTTGCATTGAAATGTGTTTGATAATCAAAGCTATTGGCATCATAGCATGCTTTGTTTTCTCTTGGGCTTTTCCATACTAAACTAGGATGACATGTGGAGGAGAAGGTGCCTACTGACTCAAAAAAAGTCTTGTTGGGTATGTTGGCTATTCCAACATAGGCCTCGATTTACATGGCATGTGGTGTCGGACTGAGTATAAGTGTCTTGGAGTATATTGGTAATGTTGAGCAAAGGGCCTTCAAACTTCATAATTTCCCATAACTAGATGATTTTTGGTATTGGCCTTTTTGTTTGGGATAGTGCCTTATTTTGTTATCTATTATAGAAAAACTCAAAAGTGGAGTGTATTTTCATCTTTTGCTCAAATTTTTAGTGTTGATACTATAGTTTTGCATGAGGATTTGCTATTATATTACATGCATATGACGGATGATCCCCTTCACATTGTGAGCACTTTGTAGGAGGAATTCTAGAAGCTTGTTACTTCAACTTCTTGGAAATAGCCTCATATATTTCATCAATCAACGAGGAACTTTATTTCATGCTTGGTATTTACTCCATAGTGAGTGAAGGAGAAGAATTGAATTGAGTTACCCAAACCATCTTCTATTCCTATACACTTTTTTATGCAATTGTTCAAGTCTATAGGACACACTAAATATGCTGCAATACATAAGTGAGAACTTTGGAAGCCATCTAGAGAGTGAGCAATGAGTTTGGCTATAGAGGGTAGGTCTTTTGTGGTTCATCATGCTACATATTGCTTGTAATGATGGGCAACGAATCGTGAGTCCTTATGTTCTTCTTGTTTGAATCTTTTTATCATTGTTCAAGTGTCATGCCTTAATCTTCTTTTGTAAAAATTGGCTATGGAAGCTCCCAAGTGTTGATCGATCTTCTAGAAATTATGCATGCTTAGTGGTTGGAAACATGCTAGGGCATTTCCTTTCAAGGTGAGCCCAAATGCTTCCTATTGTGTGTAGAGTTCATGAACTTGTTTTGTGAGCACCACTTGCCTAAACTCAGAATCATGTGCATGAGGATCACCATGTCCTTCATAGTAATGTCGAATATAACTTTCCACTTGTGAAGGATGAAGCCTCCTTCCAAAACCTAGACTTCGTATTTGATGTTATGGCATTCGAGGTTGCTTTGACAAGCCTTGAGAAGCAAGATTAGCTGATGACATTGTGAGCACTTGTTAGCCTCTAGGTAAAGCTAGATGTTGCGATTATAGTGGCCATTTTTGAAATGTGGAAGGTATGTTAGGTTTATGTGGTAGCAAACTTGGCATGGGCATTCTTCCAAAAGATAAAGTGGGAACAAGTTGCCATGTGGTTATGATATCTATGGATATAGAAGTGATAGTGGTGATAGGTGTAGATGTTGTTGAGATCTAAGTTACAAGGATTGATTTAATAGATACTATTATAGTAGTATTTACAAAGGAAGCACTTGAAATCAGTGCTACAAGATTAGTGGAAACATTAGATACAAGGTTTCTAATTCTTATGCCCACAATTTGGAGTAACTATAGCTCTAGGAATGCATTTAGGAAGATGGGGTAGACCATGGTGTGTAAAATGTGGTTGGTCATCTATAATCATTGGATAATATGACCTATTTCTATCATCATAATAGAAAGATTGACTTCATGTCTATCCAAGTGATTTATGTTTGTCCAAGTGATAAGGTGCTCTACCCATAAGTGATGGATATATCCAAAAGGATTCTTTGGAATCTAAAGAAAAGTATACTTTTTGTGAGGTTGCATCATAAATATATTTGCTAATGTGGATGGTTCTTGTTAAAGAATGTAGATCATTAAGATCAACCTTGCTTTGGTTTGGTTGTTGGTCTAGGTTTGGATTCGTACCAAACTTATCTGAACTTCTATTCCTTGTTGAGTGATCATTTTTTTGTTTACTAGTGACCATGTAATAGGCTCCCACCTTGTCAACTAAAAAATTTCCTTCAAATTTAATTACAATGATATTAGGGAGAGTCAGATCCTTGAGTTCACATAATTTCACAATAGACTATCCACATTCATCTTGATAAATGGAAGCACCTAATGCTACGCACGGATTGCAGTGGTGGATACATAACACATGAGTTTAATGCTTTTCTTGTGAAAGAGGAATTTCACACCAATGTAAGGTGCCATATACACCTCAGCAAAATGGTGTTGCCAGGTGTAAAAATAGATTACTCCTTGAAATGTCACGATATATGGTTAAAGGAAATCATCTTCCTAATAAGTTTTGGATGGAAGCCGTCATGTGTGCAAACCGTGTGTTAAATCACTTCCCTATAAAAGCATTGAGAGTCATAACTACTTATGAGGCTTGGAATGGACATAAGCCTATGGTTTTTCATATGCGCATGTTTGGTTTTTTGGTATATGCACTTATGCCATCACAACAACATCACAAACTTGATGACAAGGCAAAGAAATGTATATTTGTTGGTTGTAGTGCAGGGATATCATTTGTACCATCCATTGACAAACACAATTATTGTGAGTCAAGATGTGGTATTTGCTGAAAATTCAATTTTCCCTCTACTTGAATGCCAAAAACAGCCAACAATTAGCTCACAAATGTGTTCGATACACTCATGCCTTTGTTCCAAATTGATGCGCTTGACTATGTTCATGTAGAGCAGCCAACTTGGGCTCAAAGGGCTAAACAATTCCAAAAAAATGGAGCTGAAAATGCAAAGAATTTCTAGCCAAACATGGCTAAAATTTCTTAGCCAGAAATAATTGGAATTGCTAGAAAATTCTAGCCACATATGGCTGAACATTTGCATCGAAATATGGCTGAAAATGAGCCTGAAATTCAGCCCATGCATGATGTACATGTTCATGATGTATTGCATAATGAAGGCATTTCTATCAAGAGTGCACAAAGTATGTCAAAGTGACTAAAACAAAGTTTGTAGGATAGCAAATTGAGTGCACCTTTACTTGGTAGAACAAGATCAAGCTCTCACCATGCATCAAGTAATTTTGTGGATTATTATCTTATTGCAATAGCATGTAATGAAGAGCCACTTACTTTTGAAGATGCATGTGATGATCCACATTGGATGAGCGACATGTAATCAAAAATGGATTCCATACATACGAATGGTACTTGGGAGTTACTTGAATTGCCAAAAGGAAAAAATGCCACTAGTACAAAGTGGGTTTACAAGATTAAGAGAAAGTCTGATGGTAGCATTGATCACTACAAAGTTAGGTTGGTTGCCAAAGGATATGCACAACAATATGTCATTGACTATGAGGAAAATTTTGCACCTACTTCACGCATGACTACCATTCATACCGTGGTTGCATTGGTTGCCCATCAAGGTTGGAAAGTACATCGGTTGGACATAAAAACAACTTTCTTGAATGGTGATCTACAAGAAGAGGTTTATGTGAAGCAACCTCCTGGATTTTCCATGAAAGCAAAATCATATGGTTTGTCACTTGCATAAAGCCTTGCATGGTCTCAAGCAAGCTCCACATGCATGGTATGATAAAATCCATAAGCACTTGATTGCTCTTGGCTTCACATGTAATCCAATTGAAAGCACACTCTATGTACGCAAAGATGGGACTGATCTTACAGTGCTTGTTCTTTATGTTGATGACATACTCTTGACTGGGTCATGTGATGCAAAACTTAACATTCTTATTGCTGATTCGCATCATATTTTTTATATCAATTATCTATCTTTTGGGCTACTATCTTTGCATTCAGTTTGTATCTGTTGAGGAGGGAATTGTTATGTGCATATGCATAAGGGCCTTTGACCATGTATTCTCACTGATAGTCAGATTTCATTGGTTGTTGCACGAAACCGAGCGTTTTATGCATGGAACAAACATATTGAGGTGCAATACCACTATGTGAGAGAGAGCCTATATGCACGACATATTGATTTGGTATATGTGCCGACATAAGATAATGTGGTATACATATTCACCAAAGCACTTCCATGGGAAAAGTTTGAAGCTTTTTGCAAAGCTTTAGGCTTATTACCTTGTGGGGACTGATCTATCACTCCTAGTACGTGTTCACATCATTCGCTCCAGGGGTTTTTGTTACACTTATGTGTTCCTCGAGTAGCTTTAATGTGAAACTTTTCCCTATACATGGGCACTTTTTACTCTAGCTTTGGCTAGAGGTTTTTTCCCCATGTTACCACATACTTGATACACTCATATGTGGTGGTGCTTTGTACTTAGGGATATTATTCATCTCTTACTTCATTTTAGTTCATCATTAATAGAGAGAGCTATTTGAGCCATCCATCTTCTCCATGTGTCTTGATACGTTTGTGCTCCTTGTGTGTTCTTCTTGTGTGTGTCTCACACTTCTACACACACCCAACACCACAGGGGTAGCCATTTTGGACATGTCACAGATGATGGTTAAGAAACTTTTGAGCTACCATACCCTACTTGGATGAAACCAGTAGAGGAGTTAGGGATGACCCATTCAACTTGCATAAAAGATCAACTCTATGCTATGGCCATGATAGAAGAGAACATATTGAAGTCATTGTATTTTGCAGAACTTGCACCATGGAAGTACATTTCTACCTATGAAAATCAATATAAATCTTACTTTATGTATCTATCTGAGTAGAATTATGAGATTCAAAGGCTTACATGGAAGCTACCTACACATGCCACATAGTTCCAAGAAGAGGAAATCCCTCCACAAACAACCAAGGGCATAATCTTTTAGCCAAAATTGAAGTGCAAATCACTACACGAATACCTAGAGATGATATACACATGGTCAAAGGCCCTTATGCATATAATATACAATCCTTGTTATGGCTTAGTTCCATGATGTTGGTCCTGGTCAACTTTTGTGATTAAGATCCCAAGTGTCAGGACTAGATTAACTATCTATACTTTCCACCATCACAAGGGCCACCAACCATGGTGTATATGATGGAAACCATCCAACATTGGCTACCATGATTGAATCATATGATAGACATCGCAGCCAAGATGTCCATGAAAATTTCTTATCTCAGGCAAATAATGTTTGCACATGTACCACTCTTTGGCAAATCCTTGCCAAATTTTGTTCTAAGAAGAATAGGTCATTTGACCTACCAACTGATGTCTAATTTCTTCCAAATTTTAGTAGCATATAGCTAAGTCTACCTATTTTCATTGCTATAAATTTAATAGCATTTGGACATTTGAGGCTTTTATAATGACCAAAATACTAAGCCTCTATACTTGCAACATTTTAGCAATTTGTAGAGACTAACTTTACTAATTTCTTTATATCTCCTAATTGGAGGCACATTTCATCTTGATTTTTGTAAAAGCCATGTAGAGGTGTTTAGCTAATTTTAGAATGAAAAATCATAGAAATTGATTAAGTAAGCTAAGAGAACTAATCACCTCTAGGTGACATGGCCTTTGGGCATTTCATAAATTCCAGAGGCTGCACTTTCATGTGTAGAGATCTTTTGACCCATCAAATGATCTTCAAAAAAAATCCAAACTATTATGACAAAATGCATCTATCAATCTTTCATATCCAACAAAAATAATGCAATTCGGATCTACCAATGAAGAGAAATGCCCTTTTTAATAGGCCTATGTCATTTGTTTTAGGCCGCTACCACGATTAGCAACACATCTAGTGTAGAGGTCGTTTGACCTATGTAAACATATCCCAATTACTTGAAAATTTTATGGATTAAAGAAAATCTTATGAGTCAATTTCTCTCCAAATTTCAATAAATTTGGGCATTCCCTCAAAGAGAAGCATCTAAATCTCTATGAGGCTACTACCTCACTAACTATTTGCTCAATTATTATTTTCTAACTTAAAAATGACGAGACATGTTAATCCTTATGATTAGACATACTCATTCATTCTCTTGGATGGATTATGACATGGAGACATATCCATGCATATAATGATCATCTAGAATAGTGCAAACCAATTAACAATCCAAACCACTAGATTCTTTATAGTATCCACTTTTCAATGAAAGTGAATATGTATGGATGGCATTCTAGTCATTGTGCTATTTGCACATTCATTAGACTCATCACAACCAACCACATATAAGAATTTAATAATTGTATGGATGATCATAAGGAAGAATTCATGTGCTCATGAGTTACTAGACAAAAACACATCTTGATTGTTCTTGAGGGATATATCTTTGTAATTTCCTTTCTAAAAGAAAATTAATCTCTTCATGGTGCTTCTATCACATACTTTATGCTCACCCTAACTCATTGTGGTGATCATAGATAAAATGAGCACTTCACCTTTCTAGAAATCATATCATCTATGTATGCATGCATCCACTAATGCATCTTCTTCTCTACTTTAATTACTTTATGACTTCTCCAGGAAAATGAAACTTGAAAAAAATAATAACAATGATACAATGATAGGCATTAGCCTAGTGGTAAGCAACCCACTTTCTTTGCTCTAAACACTTGCAAACATGAAACTTTTCCAATATGTGGTGTTGGTCACTACACACCCTCATAACAGTATTTTTGTATTGTCTTCAATACTTGCAAAAGATTCTAAAACACACAAACAAGACTTGTGCATGCTTTTGTGAATCAACAAAAGTTAATGTAACTTCATGTGTAGAAATGAAGTCATAGCAAAACTAACTTTGATGCACATTCCAATGTTAGTTTCATGAAATTGGAAGAGAAAATAATATAAAGTTATAAATTATGATGCAAAAGTATCCAAATGAATCTTTCTGAAAGCATAAATATGATGCAAAGATATAATAATAAATTCATTACTATCCCAAAAGGTGCTAAATTTGATTAGTAACTCTTAATTATAATAATTGGGCACTCAATTCACTTAAAAAGAGTTTCTTGCCAGTCAACAGCCATCTAAAATCATGTGTAGAGATGTTTTGAAATGGTCAAAAAATGGGAGCAAAAATAAAAGCTTGAAGTGTAGAATCTATAGAAATTTGAATTTCTTGATTTGGAGCTTCCGTGAGGAAGTTATGGCCAAAACAATGGAGCTAGGTGGGTGGGCATCATCTTTCCTTGAAGAGATATGCAGAGATGTAAATGCTCTATACAGGTGGTTTCTAATTATTCAATGATAGCTTGCCACCACTCATTGGAGAGATCGTAGAGTCTACCTTGTAAAACAAGTGGAATCATCCAATTGGTGCATCATATGAGAGAGTTATGTCCATCTTAGTAAAGGTAGGTATGCTAATCTTGCTCTTTTTCTTACTTCGTATCTTTCTTTTTATCTACTTCCTTGTCTCTTTATCTCCTCTTTCTTTCTTTCTTTCTCTTTCTCCTTCTTCTCTTTCTTTCTTTCTTCTCTTTCTCCTTATCTTTCTTTCTTTCTTTCTCTCTCTTTCTTTCTCTCTACCTTTCTCTTTCCTTCTCTATCTCCTTCTCTATCTCCTTCTCTTTCTCCTTCTCTTTCTCCTTCTCTTTATTTCTCTCTCTCTCCTTCTTCTCTTTCTCATCTCTCTATCTCTTTCTCTCTTTCTCTATATCTCTCTACTTATGTGTATTTCTTCATCGTATACAAGAGCAAATTAGATATGATGAAAATTTAAAATGAAATCATAGTATAACAAAATATTGTGACTCTGTGGTTGGAGCGCTTACATCATAAGTGGTAGATTGAGGGTTCAAAACCCACATTCTGCATTCAGCAATACATTCAAAATCAAATCTTGCATACCTTGATATGTGCTTTATATGGTGATCATGAAGCTTACCAATATTTTCTTGCACTTTTGCTATCACGCACCCACCTTCTACACCTCAATGGAGGCCACCAAATCTATTCTTTTCTCTTTTTCTACATGTGTTGCAATGCCATAAGGATGGTGATGAAGCTCTGCTTGAAGAAGAAGAAGATGTTTGCCCATACCCTAGAAGACATTCCCAATAGGTCCTCTTGTCCCATCTGCATCTCTACTTCTCTATGGATCTCTCCTCCATGCTCTGATACCAAATGTGAGAAGTGGAGAATGACATGCCTGGGACTCACCTCTCAGCCTATTTATAGCCCTTGCCTAGTCACCATATAGAGTTCTCTCTAAGGTCCCTCTACTCATCTGACCATCATGAGTAGGTACCTAGTATGAAATCTTTGGCTTTTGGCCTTGGCTATCCCCCGAGCAAGGAACTTCTTGTTCCTCCGAGCATGTACATCTCTAGAATATAATAGTCTACCTCTCTGAATGATCCTATCCCACTCATCGCAGTTCCTCTCTTCCTCATTCTCAGGAAGAAACTCTTTCAAGAAAAGAGTTTCAAACTGAGGACAGTCCTTAGGGATACAATTTACCTCCTTGAGACTCATCCACCACTTATAAGCATGCGGGCGAAGTGATGGACTCACCTCAAGCACAGGATACTTAGGTGGGGTGCCCTTTAGTTGATGCAAGTCATTCCACTTTCGTAAAAAAGTGTAGACTGCATCCTTATTTCTCTCACGCTCATCCCTTGTAAAAGTAGGTGGCTTCAGGTCTTTCAGGAGGGGAGCTTCCCTAGAACTCTATCCTTTATACTTACTAGGAAAAGAAGCATCTTTCCTAGTCATGTTTATAGGAAGATTAGGGGTTTCTCTTTCCTTTCTAGCTAGGAAACAAGTGACATGTGTCTCAGGTGAGATCATCTGAGACTTAAGCTATTCAATGAGCGATGTCATGCTACCAATGTCTCTCTCCAATCTAAGGGATTTTTCCTTGATCTTTACGAATTGTTTTTTAGTAACAAACTCATCGTAGAGTTCCACATAAGAATACTCTTCTTCTTGTAGCTCTTTTCCCTCTACCTTTTGCTCAACTTCCTGCTCAAGCTCTACCTCTTCCATCCTATGGTCAGGGTCCTCTAGTTGCTGTTCTTTAGGTGGAGAAGTGTGGTCTAAAACTTGTTTACCCTTGGAATCCATATTTCACTTGCCCCATTTACTAACTAGAGTGTGTAAAAGGAATGGAAGTACACTTAATATGCAAGAAAGAGAGAAAAGGTAGTATTAGAGCATTTCCTTGATACAAAATAAAACTTTTGAAGCAAAATTGAATCAATCTTGGAAGCATGAAGGTGCTGATCTGTGATTCTCGCAAAGCCCAAACAAAAATTCAAAATTTCTAGTTGGCCTGAAGATGTTCTAGGCACAAAATACTAGCAAAAATGATGCCAAACGCATATAATATTAATCCCAAATGAGCAAACTGAGTCAAACTAAAGTTTCTTTTGGTTTTATCTAGTGCTCATGAGTCCAAAGTAGGTGATCCAGCACTTCAAAGCTACAAGGCTAATCCAAGTGAAAAGATTCGATTCCAATGTCAAATGACCAAAAACTAGGCCCAAAAGTGGCCACCTAGTTTTTGCTAAAGTGTTTCAGAGGGATTTTGGTTGGGAAAGACGTTTCCAATCAATCATGGTTTGTTGTTGGGTGAAGCTTAGAGTATAGCTTCATAAGGTGACAAATATCTCTTGAATCGGATGTTGGAGCACAAAGCGAAGAATCAGAGAATGCGGGTATGCCAAGTGAAGGAAGTGGAAAATCTGATCAAAGGGTGATTTTGAAAGATTAAGAATAAGTGCTCCAAGTCTCTTCACCTATTCCAATAACCCATACCCCATATCCACATCCCAACATACATATGTGTAGCTCCATTTCCCTCCATCATGTTCCATAATAGTTTTTATTCTTGCTTCAATTTAAAGAAAAAACTTGAAAACACATGAGCTCAAATGCCATTCTTATGGGCTTCCTTCCTTTCCAACTATGTGCGTGCATTAGAAGGAGGTTGATTTATCCTATATGTGCAGTAAAGCGCCTGTTTTTTGGGCATAAATGGAGATTCTTCTTCATTAGTTTCCCATCCAAGAGCGAGGGAAGATGGGAGGCCTCATGGGCCACTAGCACTCTTCTATGCGGGTTGCCTTCACTCCTCTAGGTGTAGGCTCTACGTTTGCATGAATGTGGACATTGATGAGTCATGTTCGCATGTAACCTGGCTTGGATACTAGTATGAGGAGTTAATCCTAATGAGAACCTCTATTTTTGGAGTGTTGCAGCACAACTAAAGAAGATGAAGAGGTCCGATCACCAATGATAAACATGGGGTGAACACATAGAGGTTATCTCATTGTATTGCCACCCAACTGTGTGATATCCTAATGAATCCTCTCTCTCCAAATACCCATAAAGGATATCTATACATTTCTTCACACATGGGTGCCACTTGGCACTCATATGTGTGCCCATCTCATAATATCTAAGAGGTGGTCCACACCTCTTCCTCTAGAGTATCATATGTTACATCGTACCTACTCTACATGTAGAACAAGGATACAATTGGAGATGAAAGGAACTTTCTAAATTAGTAGATAGTCCAAAGTAGCTCCAAGAGACCCCCTTGAGAGCTATAGCATGCATTCATGCTAAAGAGGAAAAAGGCATACCTTGATGCTCACATCAAAGACAAGGAACTACAACTAGGGGAACTAGTACTAGTGTACACTCTCAAGCAACAAGCAAATAAGCTTCAAAAGAGAGGTTATAGACCATTGGTAATCCATAGGATCTCACCTAGTGGTGCCATGCAACTGACTTTGTTAGATGGAGAGACCATTCCTTTATATTAGTGTATGTAGAGTGAAGATCTTTTAAGATCCCCTCACTAAAGAGATGTTTCTTCAATTTTAGAAAGCTAAGGATAGAAAAGCTAAGGAGACATGCATTCAATAGGATGCTCAAAAACATGTACAAGGAATTAAGAACAAAAAGATGAGGCAACAAAGATCCATTCAATACCTAGATGAACCCCAAGAACTTGCTATGGGGATTTGTTAGATTGAAAAGCCACATATATGGGTGCCTTAGGACATGATTCTAATGCACCATCAAGGAATCTTGTAGAGATAGGAGTAGTAAGCAATTTTATCTCTCTATCTTTGGTGTATAAAAGTTGTGTTGCCACCAACCATATCAATGCTACATTGATTGGATTAGGCAATACATGTAGGCCATGCTTAGGAGGAGCGACAATCCCAATCCATATTGTAGGTTGTACCACTATAATCAAATTCCTTGTGTGTATTGATGCTTCTCTTACCACTACAATAATCCGAGGATAAAATTGGCTTCTAAACCACTCAATAGGCTTAAACCTAGCTACAAATCATATCAAAGCAAAAATGAATGATGAGTGAATCACCATACAATAAGAATAACTCATGTACCATAAGGGTGAAAAACGGAAAAAAAGGGCCAAGTACGGATTTCAATTAGTTATGCTTAATCTAGATTAATGTTGTCAAATCATTTTAAAAAATTATGTGTAGGTTCATTTACAATTTATCCTATTCAAATATATTAGTTTTCGAAGAGAGAGGAGCGTTGTGTGAAAATCATGGAAAGTCATGTGCCTCAAAGTTTGTGCCCATTGGACCTTTGTCGAATTTGAAGCTTCCATCTTGTTCTCCGACCTATATAATGTGTCTTTAGGATGTTCTGCACTTTTTTACTCTACTCTCCATAGCAGACTTGCTTCTCTCTTTCTCATAATTCTAAACACTTTCACCATGGAGAACCTTGATCCAAACACTCTCACTAAACTTTCATCCTGATGGAGAGTGTTAATCTCCAAAAGAACAAGCTACTCTTGAAGTTAGAGCACCTCTATATCAAGAGTAACTCAAACCATTCACCAATTTAAAGGATCAATGATCAATTGTCAAAATTTTAATCAAATTGTGAAGAAGATGACTACACAGAAAGTCTGCTGCACATAACTCTCTCATTGACTTATCAAATGTGTAAAGTTTTTTATAAAACTTTGCACAAGGTGTCGCCTCTAGTTTGCGCACCTCCTCCAAGTTAAATCACTTCAAAAGATTCAGTAGATCTTGAGAAATGAACTTAACAAGTCACCTATGTCTAAAACTGTTCTTCTGAGAAGTCGATTCAGACACCTATAACTTCTAACACTTGGTTCTCTCAATCTAGAACCCATTTATGCAAATGCTTTTAGCCACAATTATCTTACCTTTGAACTTAAAGATTGAGTGCTTGCTTGCTCAAAAATTTACACTGTCGAAGGAGAATTGACCAAAACATTAGCATCAAATTTTGTGTCTGTTTCACGAAACAGTGAACACTTCTTCACATATGAATGTTCCTACTCATAATTCTCACAACCTGTTTACAATTAGGCTCTCAAACTTTAACCATAGACTCATTAACTATGGACTTAGACATCTACAAAAGTATTCTTGAAATGATCAAGCACAGAAGGAGAATGCACAGAAAGATCGGGTGCAACATTTTTCATTTCTGAGAGATTTTACATCTGAGTAATGAGAGAGATTCTATTCACTTCTAAAAGGTCTAATGACATCTAATTCTCCTCAAAACTTATTCTAACACATTCTCTCCCATTTTCCTTGACATTTTCTTTGTATATATAGGCAAATATTTACAAGCTCATGACCATACAAAAGTATGTGATGAATTGACTCTAAAATAATGTACATATGTATACACATTTTTATCTCTTGGATATGCACTTCCTTCATGCGTCATGACTTGGTGTTTTCTTCAGTCCTTGACTTCAATTCTTCATCCAAAACTTCAAGTGTTGATTGCCCTGCACCAATAGCTCCCCCTCAATCATCAATTGAGGTTTTCTCTATCTTCTTTATTCCTGCCATGTCTTTGAATCTCTGTAGCTTTGGTCCATCCAAGCTTTTGGTTAGCATATCAGCTATCTGATCTTTTGTTGAAGTATGTATGAATTCAATCTCTTTATCCATCACCTTCTCTCTTAGAAAGTGATACTGAATCTCAATGTGTTTAATCCTGGCATGAAACACGGGGTTAGCAGCTAAATACAAAGAACTCATGTTATCTCCATGAATAGTGGGTATACTCTGAGTGATGTCAAAACTCTTCATCAGAGTCTTAAGCCATATCACTTCCTTTGCAGCTTCCACCATACCTTTATACTCAGCCTCTGTGGATGATAAAGCAACTATGTGTTGCTTCTTTGAACACCAAGAAATTAACTTATCTCCCACATAACACAAGTATCCATAAGTTGACCTCCTATCATTAGGATTACCTGCCAAATCTGCATCACTATATATCTTGACGTTTGTATCTGATGTAAAACCATAATACAAACCCTCTTTGAGTGTACCCTTAATGTACCTCAACACTCTTTGACCTGCAATCAAATGTTCTTTCCTAGGACAATGCATGAATTGAGACAATACTCCCACTGCATATGATAAGTCAGGCCTAGTTAGTGTAGCATAGATCAGACTACCAACCAAACTTTGATATAGCTTCATGTCCTTGAACTCTTCTCCTCCATATCTGCTCAATTTGTGATTCACCTCCATTGGAGTAGGTGCTACCCTGCAATCATTCATCTTAAACTTGATCAAAAAGTTCTTCAAATACCTTTCTTGAGTTACATACACTCCATGTTGAGTGTATGAGATCTCCATGCCCAAGAAATATGACAAGTCTCCCAAATCACTGATCTTGAATTCTTTCTCCATTTGCTTCTTTAGGCTTTGAATGCCTTTCTCATCTCTACTTGTAAGAATTATATCATCAACATATATGCACATGTAAATGAACCCATCATCACTTGCTTTAACAAGCAAGCTACTATCTACTTTAGATACTTGGAATCCAAGTTCTTTCAAGAACTTCACAAGTCTATAATTCCCTGTCCTTGGGGCTTGCTTCAACCCATACAAAGCTCTCTTGAGCTTGCACACATGATCCGGATACCTTCCATCTCTGAATCCTTGTGGTTGCTCCATGAAAACATCATCTGAAATATAACCATTTAGAAAAGCATTCTTCACATCTAGTTGACATAACTTCCAACCTTTACATGCAGCAATAGCTATGAGTGTCCTGATAGTTGTCATCTTTGCCATAGGACTATAGGTCTCATCATAATCTATACCATATGTCTGAGCAAAACCCTTCACAAAACGTCTAGCTTTATACCTAGACACACTTCCATCTGCAAACCTCTTTGTCTTGTAGACCCATTTACATCCAATGATCTTCTGACTATTTGGTTTAGGAACCAAATCGCAAGTCTCATTCTCCATCAATGCATCATACTCTTCCTGCATTTACCTTTCTTTTGATCCACAATTTCTTCATCATCTGCATAATATTGATTGTACCTGCATACCAAGTACCTTTCTCATCAAATGTACATCCTTAGATACAAGGAATTGTTTTGTGGATGGACTCCACAAACTATATCCCATCTTCTTATCATCATATCCAATAAACACATATTTTTCTGCTTTAGGCTCCAATTTATGCCTCAATTGTGATGGCAAATATGCATATGCCAAAACATCCAAATACTTTGCAATGATCTAGAGTAGGTCTCTTACCCCACCATGCCTCATATGGTGTCATACCCTGCAAAGCTTTACATGGTAACCTATTGACCAAATAAGTAGCTATGTTTACAGCCTCAGCCCACAAATAATTAGGGCAATTTTTCTCCTTCCTCATTGACCTTGCAAACTCAACAAGAGTTCTATTTCTTCTCTCTGCTACCCCATTTTGTTGAGGAGAGTACCTGCAAGTAACCTCTCTCTTTATACCTGCATTCCACAAATAATCACTGAACTCATTAGAGAAATACTCTCCCCCTCCATCTGACCTTAGTCTCTTCAACTTATGACCTGTAATTCTCTCTGCATACACATGATAATGTTTGAATGTATTGAATACCTCTGACTTATCTTTGGTCACATAGATAGTGATCCATCTGGTAGCATCATCAACATAAATCACATAATACCTTGAGCCATTGATACTAAAATCCTTTGATGGTCCCCACACATCTGTGTGTACCAATTCAAGCTTCTCTGAATACATAAACCCATGCTTGGAATAAGATTGCTTATTAGCCTTACCTAATTGACATGCATCACATCTGTATGTCATATATTGACCTGCAATATTAGGCAATCCAAGCACTGAACCATTATTAACCATATCTTTGATACCTCTTTCATTGAAATGTCCAAGCCTCTTGTGCCAAAGATCTAACTTAGAGATCTTATGTCCTCCATAAGTGAACAAGGCATGACCAACATTACCTTGGATCTTCAATGTGAACAATCTTCCTTCTTTCTTCCCTGAAACAATTTGTTTATACCCATTGCTAGGGTCTTCCACAAACACTCCTTCATTAGTGAACCTAACTTCATAACCTTTTTCAACAATTTGTCCTACACTTATCAAATTCTTAGGAATTGTAGGAACATACAAAACCTTACTCAAGAGAGTACCACCATCCTTGGCCTTCGTTGATCCGATTGACTTCACATTGTGCTTTGTATTATCATCTGTTTGAACTACATGATTATTTACCTTATTTTCCAAATCAGTCATCAATGCTATGTTACCACTCAGGTGATTGCTACACCCTGAGTCAATGTAGAAGACTCTTTGGTCTTCACTTTGCTTTTCACAAGTTGCATTCATTATCAATGTTGAATCTTCCTTGTGATCTAAAGCATAATTGTAGTAGGTATTGTTGTATTGTTGACTTTGGAATCCTCTACCTGCATTTCTTCCAAAGTAACCCCTACTACCTCTACCTCTGAAATTACCTCTTTGATTTTTGCCACCTCTTCCTCTTGAATTAAAGTTCTGATTATATCCATCATTACTCTGAGTATTATGCCAATAATCATAAGTTAAGTGATTTTTCTTACCACAAATCCAGCAAGCCTTGACTCCATCTTTATTACTCCTACCTCTTCCTCTACCTTTGCCACCTCCTCTTCCTCTTAGGAAGTTAGCTTGGCTAGTTGTACCTTCATCCTCATTTGCTTGTTGCTTTCCGATATTCTTCTCCTTATCCTTTGAATACATTGCATGACCTGTACTCTTGTCACCTTCACCTTTGACATCCTGCTCAAAGGTTAACATATGTCCTAGCAACTGATTTAAGTCAGGAGTAAAACGATCAAGTGATAATTCAGTAGACAAAATGAATGGCTTCCATTTTTCACCACCTCTCGAACCTGTGAGGATTTGCCTTACCAATTTATCCTCCTCAATGTCTTCATCAACTGCTCCTAATTCATCTGCAATGTCCTTCATCCTTGTTACATAGTTTGAGATAGATTGAGAGGCCTTCAACTGATTTAAGTTAGGAGTAAAACGATCAAGTGATAATTCAGTAGACAAAATGAATGGCTTCCATTTGTCACCACCTCTCGAACCTGTGAGGATTTGCCTTACCAATTTATCCTCCTCAATGTCTTCATCAAGTGCTCCTAATGCATCTGCAATGTCCTTCATCCTTGTTACATAGTTTGAGATAGATTGAGAGGCCTTCTTCTTGAAAGTGGTAAATTCTGCCCATAAGGATGCCTTTCTTGACTTTGTGGTGTTTTGAAAATGTTCCTCCAAAGCATTCCATATATCACTTGCACTTTCAAGACCTCTAATGTGAGGTAGCAAGTAGTCATTGACTGTCATATAGATAATGCTCCTAGCTTGAGCATCTTTCTTCATCCAATTCTTCTATTCTGATAATTCCTCCCTAGTTGGAACACTAGGATCTCTGAACTGAGGCTTTTCTTCTTCACCTGTACTATAAGCTATCAATTCTTTGCTCATAAGATGAGCTTCCATCCTCATTGACCATGCTGGATAGTTCTCTCTATCCAACTTCTCTATCTGAAGAGAATCTCCCATCCTTTCTTCACCTGTATATTGAATTCATCAAATTTTATGAGTAATAGATGTACCTTTACTTCGAATAATGTTCCTTTTGTCTTCCTTGATGTCGTATTACCTCCTTCTCATGCTTTGCCCTCAAGCTTTCACCTTCTGAACCTTCAGATGTTGAATTCTTTATGACTGCAGTAGTCAGGATCCTCCTTTCTTCAATTTTGATGCTTCCTCCTCTGATACCACTGATGGACAGTGTTAATCTCCAAAAAAGCAAGCTACTCTTGAAGTTCGAGCACCTCTATACCAAGAGTAACTCAAACCATTCACCAATTTAAAGGATCAATGATCAATTGTCAAAATTTTAATCAAACTATGAAGAAGATGACTACACAGAAAGTCTGTTGCACATAACTCTCTCATTGACTTATCAAATGTGCAAAGGTTTTTATAAAACTTTTCACAAGGTTTCCTATATTTTGCGCACCTCCTCCAAGTTAAATCACTTCAAAAGATTCAGTAGATCTTGAGAAATGAACTTAACAAGTCACCTATGTCTAAATCTATTCTTCTGAGAAGTCGGTTCAGACACCTATTAACTTCTAACACTTGGTTCTCTCAATCTAGAACCCGTTTATGCAAATGATTTTAGCCACAAGTAGCTTACCTTCCAACTTAAAGATTGAGTGCTTGCTTGCTCAAAACTTTACACGCTGGAAGGAGAACTAACCAAAACATTAGCATCGAATTTTGCACCTGTTTCAGGAAACAGTGAACACTTCTTCACATATGAATGTTCCTACTCATAATTCTCATAACCTATTTACAATTAGGCTCTCAAAATTTAATCATAGACTCATTAACTATGGACTTAGACATCTACAAAAGGATTCTTGAAATGATCAAGCACAGAA
The DNA here is from genome assembly GCA_020310875.1 of Ceratopteris richardii. Taxonomy (NCBI): domain Eukaryota; kingdom Viridiplantae; phylum Streptophyta; class Polypodiopsida; order Polypodiales; family Pteridaceae; genus Ceratopteris; species Ceratopteris richardii. Next base: position 89,725,815 of record CM035417.1, on the reverse strand, counting down.
GGAGAATGCACAGGAAGATCGGGCACAACATTTTTCATTTCTGAGAAATTTTACATCTGAGTAATGAGAGAGATTCTATTCACTTCTAAAAGGTCTAATGACATATAATTCTCCTCAAAACTTATTCTAACACATTCTCTCCCATTTGCCCCGACATCTTCTTTGTATATATAGACAAATATTTACAAGCTTATGACCATACAAAAGTATGTGATGAACTGACTCTAAAATAATGTACATATGTATACACATCTTTATCTCCTGGATATGCACTTCCTTCATGCTTCATGACTTGGTCTTTTCTTCAGTCCTTGACTTCAATTCTTCATCCAAAACTTCAATTGTTGATTGCCCTACACCAACACATCCAACCAAACTTTGTGTGATAAGTTCCATGCCAATATTTCAATCAGTCATGAGTATGCAACAATGAGAAAGGTATTCCAAAGAGCTCTAGAATCTTGTGAAGTTGATAGATTGCACAAATAAGGAAAAAATCATATTGACATATGGACAGATGGAGTTATTTATCCAATTGATCCAAAAACTATAAGGTATCCACCTTTTTAAAATGTTCATGATCTGATTAGATTTGTAGGATATGGCAATGATGGTTTACATGGATATTGTATCAAGGCTCTGAGTGTTTTCAAAGAACTATATGCAATACATAAACTATTTGCAAATATACTACGTCAGAGGGATTTACATCTAAAGGATCTAGAGAAAAAGTTTTTGCATTTTTCTTCTCAGTTAGAAGCTTTCAAACAAATGAAAGAAACTCCTATAGGATTGAGAATGTGCTCAAAACAAGTAAATTTTTTTTTTAGATTTGATTGAAAAAACTTGCCAAAAGGAAAAGAGAATTAAAATTGTTAGAGATCATGTAACAAATCTGCTATGTTTAAACATGTTGAGAATTTTTGAGTGCATACATTTTTTTTAATGAAATTATGAGTTAAAATGATGTTTTGAAATAGTTGAAACTAAATGAAAATGCATGCTTAAAATGGTTTAAATTTCAAAAACTCATGAAAGAAATGAATTTGGTGTATAACCATCTCGAATTGAGGAGGTTCATGATGTTGTTGGAGAGAGTAGAAAGGGTTATAGTGCAATTTCAAAAGTTTGGTGTCTTAAATTTAATAAAGTAAAAAGATTTGGATTGCCTAGACCTCATCATGTAGGAAAGTATCGGCTCTACTTGAATAAGAAAATAATATCTATATTTGGTGATTGTAAGTAGGTTCATGGTAACATGCCTATGTTTAAAAATATATGGATAGATATTATAAGACTTCAAAATGTTCTAGCCTTTTGAAATTTGTAATAGAACTTGATGAAGCTAAAATTAAAAACATCAAAAGATGGAGAGAATACGTATTGCACTAATGAGTAGAGCTTTGGGCTATAGCCTTGGGAAACTAGATACTCTATCTCTCAAAGTAAAATAAAAAATGGAGTTATGGTGGCTTGGGTGTGCTCAAGCTCCATTTGAGAACCATAAAACAGTTAAGTGGTTGTTCTCAGAGATAGACATTGCAAATGTTATCCAAAGGCATCATTCATGATAATTCTTGAATCTTAACTATTGTGGAAAGTTTTAAATTGAGTGGCATTTGAGTGGAGACTTAAAGAATCTAAAATGCATGTTTGGTATAAGCAGGGGTGCAAATTGTAATTGCGCTTGTTTGTATTGCATGCAAGGTCCAAGTATAAGAGGGTGGATTGCTATAACTGACACTAAGGAAGCTCCTTTTAGACAAAATGTTAATCTACATAATTACTCATCTTTTGCCATGATTTGGGATCCCATACTTCCAATACGTGTACATTGCATGCAGAGTTAAGGATGACAAGTTGGTCCTTCTTCACTTAGAGTATACATATTCCATCAAGACTAAAGCTCTTGCTAATGAATGTATAAAAATATATGAAGCTCTACTTTTAGAAATGAGATTTCATGGTGGTGATTTTAATCTAAGAAAAGATCCAAAGCTTTCACAAAATACAAGTGATGTACAATAGGATGTGCCAATGGGAGGTGCAAAAGCAAGAAGATTCTTTAGCAACATTGATGGAAAACAACTAAATCCAATGCGGAATTGTATGAAACAATTTTTTGAGGTTGCAAAAAATGTAAAAAGCAATCCAAAAAATAGAAAAAAAAAGAATGGAGGTGTGGGTTAGACGAGATAAACTTTTGAAGATCATGAGGCAACAAGTAGCTTCTGATATCTACGTGATTGAATTTAGAAGGGCAACCATAGAGTTTACAAAAACCATCATAGAGGCTTGAAGTGTCAAATACATAACTTACTTCTTGGTGAGTTTCAAAGAGATTATTTAGTCCACCACTAGTTATTGAAAAAAAATATATCATGATATTTATCTTCATTTTCTATAGTATATTCTTCCTTTGCATGATCCATTCTTTGCAAAAAAGGGAACACTTGCACATGGAACACTCAAGGCATGGAAAAGTCTCATTATCAGTATAAACAAGCTTCTTCAGATGCACGAGGAAAGGAGTCACAAAAAGTAATCCACTCAAAGAGCTCTTTGATTGATTCTTTAGAAGACAATTACAAAGGAGCACATGCCAGATATTATCACCAGATAAACTATACAGATCATGTCATTAAAGTATCAATGGATATCATCTCCTTTTAGGACAAATAAATTAAATACAAAAAGGAATGAAAATTCATTCCAATGTGACGCTACAATATTTAGTAATCCTTTAGTATTCTTTTGGCCAAAAAAATATATATGGATGTATATATAGTCTTTTAAATTATGATAATGATGAAATGAAATGCCATTATTCTTCTTTCCATCTTTTGAATGAGCTTGAATCTAGAAAATCTCCTCTGTATATGAGATACTCTTTCATCATGTAGCCATCAATAGTTTGTGCATTTGATACCTCTGTAGCCAGTGCATAACTTGAATCTTTTCTAGGTTGATATTGAATAAAAGGTTGAAACTTTTGTATGAATGAAGCCCATTTAATGTGTTTATTTGAAATAAGTGGTTGATTTAATAAGTGCTTAATAGACTATTGATCTATTTTGATTAGAACTTCAGACCCCATAAGGTAATGTTTCCAAATCTTTAAAGCATGCATAATAGTTAAAAGTTCATTATCATATGTACTATAATTCTTTTCAAAAGGTTTTAGTTTCCTACTTTGAAATGCAATAGGATGGTCATTTTGCATTAATACAATAGCTATACCTAAACCACTAGCATTTGTAACTACATGGAAAGGCTGTGCAAAATCTAGTAATTGCAAAACAAGTCCAAGAGAAAGTGCATGTTTGAGTTTTTCAAAAGATTGTTGTTGTGCTAATCCCCATGCAAATTTTTACTTTTTCTTCAATAATGATGTGAGTAGAAGTGCTAAATAAGAAAATCATTTTACAAACTTTCTATAAAAACTAGATAACCCTAGAAAAGAGTGTACATCATTCACAGATTGAGGTACAGGCCATTCTTCAGTTACTTTGAATTTTTTTTATCTACATGAATGCCTTGACTAGAAACAATATGGTCTAAATACTCCAATTTGTTTTCAAAGAAATAACTCTTTTTAGGATTGGCATAATGTTTGTTTTTGCATTAAAAATTAAACTCAGTTGCTAAATGATTTTCATGGTCATTGTCATTCTCACTATAGACAAGTATATCATCGAGGAAAACAAGAACAAAAGCTTGGTAATCAAGAAAAATATTATTCATCACACGTGCAAATGTAGCAAGTGCATGGGTGAGTCCAAAAGGCATTACCATGAATTCAAAGTGACCATTTTGATTTTTAAAGGCAATCTTATAAATGCCACTTTTTGTCATTCATATCTGATGATACCCAGATTTAAGATCAATTTTGCTAAAAACACGTACTCCACGAAGTTTATCTAGCAAGTAATCTATCCTAGGAATAGGATGTCTATTTTTAATTGTGATCTAATTGAGTGCTCTATAGTCAATGCACATCCTATAAGTCTTGTTCTTCTTCTCTACTAAAAGAGCAAGTGCTCCAAAGGGAGAAGGACTAGGCCTTATAAGTCCTTTGTGGAGTAGGTCCTTAGCTTGATTAGCTATTTCTTTTTTATGTAAAGGTCCATGCCTATAAGGTGCTTTATGGGGAAGAGATCCACCAAGCATTAAGTCTATTATATGGTCAAGAGATCCCCTAGAAGGTGGTAACTTAGAAGGAAAATCAACCATAATGCAATCTTGATAGAAATCCACAGATGATTTATTTGCATTAGGAACTATAATCAACTATGTTATTGACAAAAATAATACATGAATTGTAGCCTTTCCTAAATGCATGTTTTACTTGAAAATGACTAATTAATTGAAATGGTTGAAAGTCATGCATTTTAGATAAAGAAATATCTTGATTGTTATACTTAAAAATCATATTGTGTGTATGATAATCAATGCATGGATTATAATGATGATGAAAAACATACCAAGTATAACATCATAGGACTGCAAAGGAGCAATTAAGAATGTGTGTTCATCTATGTATGAACCTATACAAATATGAACATAATGCCCTTCGCTTGTAACATTATATCTATTTCCTTGAAATGCAGCCTTATCTTTATACATAGAAGGAAGTGGATATAAGTGGAGAGCTTGCACTAGTTTACAAAAAATAAAATCATGTGTTGCTCTAGCACAATGGTGAGAACCACGTTAAGAAGCTCCACCTCCTTAATGTCAATCCGCGGAAGAGATAGGAGTGATATGAAGATCGTGAATGTGAGATGAAGTGAGAGTGAAGGTGAGAAGCATAGAAATGCACACACACATACACACACACTACGAAGAGACAAGCAAGACACAATGGAAGGTGAGAAATCAACTCTATTACTCAAGAACACTATTACAAGCTTAAAAGAACTCTAAGCTCACACTAACCAACCTCAAAAATGAGCTCTCTAGCTCTTTTTATAGTTTCTAGACTAGTTTTGACCGGTTTCACATCTAGTGGTCGGCATAGTTAAAATTTAGGTCCTAGACGCTATTTGGAAGGGTAAACGGTGTCTAAAAATAACGAAAATTGATACGCTCATTCTACCTAAGCTCCTCAAGCTCGAGGACTCCTCGGCTTGCACAAAATGGAGCTATGGATTACAAAATGGGGTTTTTCTATGTTACATATGTTACATTAGTGATAAAAATCACTGTTGGAGGTTTTTGGAAAGTATTTGAAAAGATAATTCTTTGAAAAAAGATTCCACTGGCTCACTGCTCCGTCGTTACATGCTTCCAGGTCATCTGTGCCTCTGGTTGCTTCCAACACCCCCCTCCCTCTCGCTTCTGTCGTCCCTGACAGAACCTTGTTGTGAGGTGTGTCGGATATAGTTCTAAAGGAGGTCTTGAGCGAGGGTGTGCTCGGAGATACGAATGCCTCGGGCCAGATCTGCCTCGAGTTTCTCCCAGTCGATTGGTTGCGGTTCTTCCGATGGCGGGAGCTGATAGTGTGTGGAATAGACCATTCGTTCACAGGAAAATAATTGTAATAAATGTGTAGGTCTGCTTATGAATACCTCTGAATGGTATTCCCAGAAGCCGGTTGTGAACATCTCTTCGAACGTCTGCTTGTAGCACGCCAGTAGGTATTTGATTCTGCAATGCTAGGCATAACACACCCGTAGCGATGGCGTTGTACTCATATCATATACCAGATCGAAATTGCCATGCTCAAAGCCCGGGGTGTTGACATGTGGTGCCTTGACGCGTCGGAAGACTTTAAAAATCATTTGCATCATGTCAAAGATTTTGACAGTCATATGCGCCGCTATATCATCCATGTGCTTTAGTCGAGGGAGCCAGTGGCGAATTGTAGCCATCATGTAGCCTACAGTTGGTAACTCAATGGGTGGCTTAAAATAGGGGTAATTCAACCAGTCTTGGCACTGCTTATTGTTTTGTACCTTAATAGCAAAGGCAGTCCAGGAGCGGCGTCGTGGTACTGGTCCCCAACACGGGTTATACTTCAAATGCAAAGGTGCCTTTACCCATGTACTCATCATTTCTGGATACTTCTGTAGTAAATCTTTGCGCCACTCTGGTTGATAGATCACTCCTTGCTGTGCCTCAAGTGGTAGATCGTCCTCTTCGAATTGAGTCGCATGCGATGGTTTCTTACCTGTTTCTTTCTCAATGGCTAATTGGTATTCAGCCATTAACATAAAATACGGTTTATACTGTAGCTCATGCCCAGATATGTATCGCCGCGGGGCCAAATGAGCAAAGAATGGAGACTGTAAAATTCTGTCTTCTATCATCGCCATGGCATGTAATTGTGCCTCTACTCTAGCTGAGTGTGTTGTCCCAAGTTCCTCAATAGTCTTCATCCACGCGGGGGTAGGGAGTTCGTAAGTCATCTGGCCTTCGGCCGTGACACGTCCGCCTGGGATGGGTTGTGGCTCGTATGCCTCTTCAAATGTTTCCTCCACCGGGATGGTGACAGTTTCTTCCTCAGCTGGAAGCTCAGGTGGGGAATCTGGCCTTGGTGGTGCTTCATATACTACAATCCTTGATTCAAGGTTTGATACCTGGGCCCGTAATGCGTTGAGTTCCTCTAAGATGTCAGGAGAGGGGTCCACAGGTGCTGGTATGTCTTGGTGTGTCGGTGCTCGTAACTGGAGTAATTTATGATCTTCTTTGAGTTTCTGTAACTCCTCGTTCATGCGGTCGTATTCATCTAGCAGTCGTACATGATCTTCTAGCAGCATCCTCATCGAGTCTGAGGGAATGGCTTTGAACCGGCTAGGACTGAGTGGTTGGTCTAGGTGGTCAAGCGCTGCTTCTAAGTTTTCTCGGTTCTGATCCTGTAAACGCTGATTTTCCTCCTTGGCGGCTGCTAGGTGTCTTTGTAGTAAGCCCATGTTGCGTGTTAGCGTTGCATTGCGGATTGTTTGGGCTCTTAATAAGTTATCCAGGTCAGCAGTGGCTTCTTTAGCGTTTTCTTCGCTTTCGAGTTCCAATTTGTGATATGCCTCGCGTAATTCCTGGTATCGGGTGTTCAGAGAGGCATTCTCAATAGACAATAAATTAAGCTGCGACTATAAGTCATTGGTTGTCCTCTGCAGCTGCTGGTAATTATCACCAAGAGATATGAACTCATCTCTTACTTGCGTCATACACATGAACATCTGTCAAAATGCATTATCTACAGTGGGTGATAGTACTAATGAGGTGCTAAATGAAGATGCAGTGGGTGTAGATGCAACGGGAATGGGGAATGGGGGTGGGGGTGGGAAGGTGTTGTGGTGATTGTGGAAAATTGTACGGTGTCTAAATTTGTTTGTGTTGTGAGTGAAATGAGTGATGGTGCAGCGGGTGGTGAGATGTCCATGTCATTGGACGTGCCCAGTGCGGTGGCTGTGAATATGGGTGTGACTCTGGGTGCTTTTGCTGGTGTAAATACGGGATTTACAAAGGTTGAGGAGTAATTTACAGGGGGGCTAGCTGGAGCAGCTTGGTGGAAAGGGGAAATAGGGGTTACAGTGGGTCGGGGAGGTGAGACGGGGGAGAAGGTTAATGGCGGTGGGAATGGAAAGAGGGGTCGTGGAGTTGTGGGGAAGGATGGAAAAGCTGGAGGAAGGAATGGGTTGAACGAAAAGGTGGATGTGTGAGGGGGTAGACTAGGTCTAATGGGTGCCGAAATTGTGGGCTGAGTGGTCGTAAAGACGAGTTCTGCTACGCCACTGGCGAATGAAGATGTTGGTCTGGGGGAAGGAGGGTGAAGAGGGGAGACTGGATGGGCGGGCGGTGATGGGGGAGCGGTTGGGGTGGTCGGTACTTCAGTGACTACTGAGGTATGTACAGCTGTAGCACGGGGTAGGGAATCTACAAGGATGGTTTCTGCTGCCAACGAACGTTCGGGAACGAGGCGTGCCTCCCTGGCTTGTTGTGAAGACTGTGCTCTTGTTGGTACACGAATGTATTCGCCGGGCTTTGAAAGTAGTCGTACCCTGCGGGGGTCAAACTGTGGTAGTGGCTTTCTTTGCAAGTATCTAAGCGCTTCGTTGGAGCCTACTGATTTGACTAACTCGCGGAATCCTTTGATGTATGCGTCTTCGAATCCGCCTGTGACAAGTTCCTGTTCTATTATTGTTTGACTCTCTTCCTCTATCAGCTTTTTGCGAGCCCAAACTTTTTCCATAGTTCTATAAAGCTTTTTAATAGCCAGTGTGTAAGCTTCTGCTTCGTAAGTTTCATCTTCATGGGTACTTGTATCACCATGTGTGTCGGTTTGTTGTCCTTGGCCATCTGTCTGCTCATGCTCTTGGGAGTCCTGAGTGCCTTGGCTAGCTTCGTCGTCACCTTCGTCGTCATCGGTTGCTGTCCTTTCATCATCAGAGCTAGACACAATCTGTCCTTGTGGCTGATCCCTGGGTGTGGTAGGGTAGCTAGGTCTTTCATATTCTTGAGAAAACAAATGTCCTTCTGAAAACTGGAATTCATTGGAGAATGCATCAGGCATCTCAAAATCAAAAGTTTGGTCCAGTGGCTCTGCTTGTCCTGCTTCCAAATGGGGTATTGGAAAAGAGAAAGCTTCCGCACCAATAGTGGTGGGAAGTTCAGCTGCTGTGGTGATAGGTTCTGTGGTTGTGGCTGCTTGGGGTTCAACAGTACTGGTGGCGCCCTCCGGCGTAACTGGTCTTGATAACCGTATACGAATTGGTGGTACCGTGGGAGTGGCTGTTGTTGGTGACTGCTCTGGAGATGGTTGTGGCGAGGGTGATTCTGGGACTTGTAAGCATGGGATGGTGCCTCTCATCCGCTTTCCGGCTCTGCCTTTGCTAGACTTTCTAGCCTTCTTAGTGGTCCCTTTGAATGCTTTCAGTTCCTCACTTGTCATGGCACGCTCAATCGGTAAGTCATACGCCAAGCACATATATATAATTCTCGTAAGCGCACAACATCCATTGATGACTTTCTTTCGTTCCCATCTATGTTGGGCCAAATAGAGCTGATCAATTATCCAGCTGGCTAGATCAACCGTTTGAGGTCCAGTACATGCTAAGTATAAACCAAACCAGATTCTCTTGTGGGGCATGGTAAAACAATCCTGAGCTGGGAAAGCAAAGTGCTGCATGCATATCCGTAATGGCTTAGAAAGCTCAAGTGTTATAGCAGAAATGTCCTCCCACTTAGTTACGTCACCATGTTTCATCTGCTCGGGGACTAGCCGTTCTCTCTCCGTCGGAGTGTGTGTTCCATGTATTTTGAGAGCTGCACGAATTAAATCTTTGGACAAATAAAACCTTTTGAATGGAGGGTCATTTACCAAGGATGGTAACATGAATGTTCCGGGTAGATCCTTGTTCTCTGAAGCCGTTAAGGTGGTTACCAAGTAAAAACATCTGTAAAAATCAGGTTTAGGCAGAGGGTCACTAAAGTATTCTGTAAATCCCACTCGTGCCCAAACGTGCGTTAAATCTTGTGTATTCTGTAGTCCTTCAAATTCTCTTGAAAAGAACTGGTACTTGGTCCATGTGCGCAAGTCAAATGCAAAATTGGCCTCAGATATGAAATTAGCGTCTGCTAAGGGTCCTGCTAGGCCTTGAAACCAGTGAGAATTACGATGAATCTTCTCAGTGTATCCTCTAGGAGGGTCGTCTATTGGCATGGGTCCTGGAAAACCTTGAAACTCTGGTGGTTGTACCGTCAGATAAGATTCCGCGAGTAATTCTCCAATATGGGCCATTGGTGTGCTTGGGCCAGCTTCTGGTGGTCCTGCTTCGGTTTGCATGATGACTGACGAGTAAATGGAAAAGATCTGCTACAAACGATTAACACATTAGTATGGAAATTAATTATGATCCCAATAAAGTGAGACCGCAATCCCTTTCCATAACCGATGCGTAACCCGTGTAGCCAAGTGTCGTGAAATGATTGATGCAATGATCTTTTTGCAGAGCCAATGCAGGTCTCTAGACACCTACATGGTTCAGATTATGCATACATTTCTTGATGAGCTTTTATCATGCATGATGTGGGGTTATGGAGTGTGAATTTATACAAGGTTTGGTTGAGGGTGAATTATTACAAGGGTGGAGTTTAAACGGGATGGGAAAATTGCTAGATAATGAGGTACAAGAAGACGTCTGAATACATTTTGGTATCCATTTCTTAAGAGTCCTTGGGTAGGTGGTGTGGTTCTGCTGAGGTACAGAAAGTGGTATCGGGTTTGGTGGTATTGAAGGATGAAAAGATTTCGGAGAGGTATATATTACATGGCTAGAGGGTTGGGCTATAATCCATTGTTTAGGTACCCAAATCTACATGGGTGTGGGTCTATGGATAAGGTATTTCTTGGCAATCCAAATCTGTCGAGTATTGGTACTTGTAGAAGAAGATCGAGGGGACTTTGAATGCTGACTCTGCTTTTTTTGAAACTTTGTCCTGTTCTTGTCTGCAGTGTTGCCGATAGGCTGTGGTTGCTGTCCTTTTGGCACCCATATTTGTCTCGTGCCACTTGTTCTGTGATTTTGATACTACTGCTATCTTTGCCTTATCTGGTGGTGTCGTCGGTCTTGGTTCCTCTGTTGTGGTTGACTCCTTCGTGGTTGGGTTTGAGAGGTCCATTGGACGCTCTGCTTTGGAAAAGAAGGGAGATCCAACACTTGCGTGACCTGCCCATTAGGAAGTGATTCGTTCTTTATCTTTAATCTAGGCCAGCCCGCAGCAAGTTTGGAAGGATGAGCACCGCAGGGTGTTGTGCTCATTTGGCCGCTGATGCAACCCACCTGACCGCTGATTGTGTCCATCTGCCCTAGCGGTTGGGTAGCTGCCCCTTCTAGTTTGCAGGAAGCCCTAGGGAAGATCTCCTGTCGTCCTTCTGATTGACAATTGTCTATAGCCAAGCCCGAGTGGGTTGGTGTAGACGTAACGTGATTGATCTGACCCAAGATCTTTCGGTCTTCCATCACATGTATTTCATAGGGTCTAGGGTTACAAACCTCCGACGGAATGCCATTAGGGAAGTCAAGCGGTATCACTCGCTTCTGTTCTAAGGTTCCAATCTGTAAGGAGCCTTGTCTAAGATTTAGGTCCACTGAGTGATCGTATAGCCAATCTTGGCCAAGGATTAGGGGTTCTATCAAGTCGTCATCATGGCACACTAGTAGCTTCGCTGTCATGGTCACATCCTTAATGAGGATAGGAAGGTCCACCTCACCCATGCAAGGGGTTTCCATGCCTCCTAGCCCTATGAGGTATGCCTCAATTGGCCGCATTTCTATTCCTGAATCCTTATAATGGGACCATCTAATCGCACTAGTCGCAGCACCTGAATCAATTAAAGCCCTGAGCTCTTGGCAAGGGTTGCCGTGCTCTAGCCTAACTGTAATGAATGGTCTCCTGTCCACTATACTAGGATGAGTGGTTGACTTTACTTGACACATAGCCATGGGATATCTGGGTGTAGTTTCCAGATGGTTATAATGTTCTTTCCCTAGTCCTTGTCTTCTTAGCTTCATGCGCTTAATGCGTTCTATAGCTTCTGCCTGAGCTTCAGCTCGTATTCTATTTTCTTCCTCCTTACGCTTCTTTGCCAACGTGAGTTGTCTAAGCATATCCTCAGTAAGAGGTTCGTGATATAACCTGACTCTACAGCCACTAATATAATTAGGCATTATGTTTCCTTCTAAGGTGGCTAACTGTACTGGTCCACTTGTCGAGAGTCTGTTAATGATCATAGGTCCATAACCTCGCTTTTCTAACTTCCGTGCGTGTTGTTTCAGCGTATATACTAGAACTAAATCTCCTTCTTCTAGGCCTTTATCTTTCACATGTGCATCAAAATATGCTTTCTGTCGCTTCTTCGCTGCATATATTCCTACTGCTGCCTTTAGCCTGGTTTCTCCTAATTGTTCCAAGTCCATTATTCTCGCTGATAATTCATGGCCGGTCCACTGATGTTCTTGTGCAACCTTAAGGGTCGGTATCAAGAAGTCCAAAGGAAGCACAGCATTCTGACCAAAAACCATATGAAAGGGAGTGGCATTGAGTACGGTCTTGTAGGCCACTCGATATGCCCAAACAGCGTGGTGTAACTGTTTGTCCCAATCTGAACGTTTGTTGTTCACGAGTTTTGTCAGTACGTTACAAAGGATCTTATTAGTGCTTTCAGCCTGACCATTGGCTTGAGGATGATATGGTGCGGATTTCTTGTGAATCACCATAAAATCATGTAACAAATATTCAATGACTTCGTTTAGAAAGTGAGTTCCGCGATCGCTCACTAACTCAATAGGCAATCCATATCTTGTAAAGACATTTTCAAATAAGAATTTTGCAGTTGTGTGTGCATCATTCTTTTTTGTGGCTTTTGCCTCTACCCATTTCGTAAGATAATCTGTGGCAACAATAATGTATTCAGCATGTGTACCTTTTGCAGGGGGGTTAATGGGTCCTACAAAGTCTATACCCCACTTAGAAAATGCATGTCCTCCCATCATGGGTTTCAATGGCATTTCATCTCTGCGAGTAGGAAACTGAGTTCTTTGGCACACATCACATCTCTTAACATAGGTATGAGCATCCATGTGAAGAGTGGGCCACCATAATCCTGCAAAGAGGATGGCTTTGATTATCCTATCGGGTCCAAAATGACCTCCTGCAACACCTTGGTGTGCAGTCTCTAGTATGCTCAGATAATCGCGTTCATGAACACATTGTCTTAGATATCCATCTCGTCCTCTTTTGTATAGATTATCGCCAATAAGTGAATAGTCTTGAGCTTCCTGCTCCAGACTACGTTGTCGAGCTAAAGTCATTCCTTGAGGGAATGTGTTCGTCCTCAAGTATGTCACTAAGGGTTCACTCCAGTCTGGTGTGAGAGACACGTGATATAATGTAGCATGCTCTACTGGTGGTCTTTCACAACAAACATGGCATTCTTTACACAACTTGTAGACATCTACTTCCATTGAAGGCCAATATACTCCTAGTCTATGCAGAGTCTGTAATGTTCGATGTTTCGAATGATGTTGCTTTAATGCACCTACGTGTGCTAATTGCAACCAATTCGCGTGTTCTGATTCATCTACACAACAAGCAAGAACCTTTTGATTATCCTGTTTATATATGCTTCCTGCTAAGATTTGGTATCTCTGAGACTTGGTAATCTCTCCTTCTTTGATCTTTATCCTAGGGTTCTTGGGTCCGTATGTCAGGATAGGGACTATAGACTTAGCCCATTCTGGTGCTATCTCAAGATTAAACAAATATGCATCTGGTAGATCATCCATTACTCCTTGAGGAGCTTCTCCTGATGTTAATCTGGAAAGGTGGTCAGCTCTAAGATGTGTCTTTCCTTTTTTGACTACTACTTCAAAATCGTACTCCATGAGTAATAGAAACCAACGTATTAGTCGTCCCGTGTTACATGGTTTGTTGACTAGGTACAATAGGGCTTGATGATCTGTAAAGAACTTGAATTTGTTGGCCAACAAGTAATGCCTAAACTTCTTTACTGCGTAGATCATCCCTAATCCTTCTCATTCCGTCGTGGTGTAATTTCTTTCTGCTGCGTTCAATTGTCTGCTCGCGTAAGCTATGGGGAGATCTATGTTACCTTCACTCGTGGGTTGTGCTAACACACATCCTATGGCATAATTGGATGCATCCACATGTACATGGAATGGCTGACTCCAATCTGGGGTAGTCAATATAGGTGTTGAGCACAAACGTCGTTTAAGTTCGTTGAATGAATTCTCATATTCTTCTGTCCATTCAAAATTGGTTAAAAGAGAGTACAATGGCTTGGCTATGATTGCATACATGTGTATGAATCTCCTATAATAGCCGCAATGGCCCATAAATGCCTGTACCTCTTTCACATTAGTTGGTTTAGGTAATTCTGCAATTACCTTCACCTTTTCTTCATCCGTAGAGATTCCATTTTTTGACACAATGTGTCCTAGAATTTTGCCTTGTCTGACCATGAACACGCATTTTTCTGGGTTCAAACAAACCTGATATTCTCGACATTTGTCAAATATTTGTCTTAACTCTGGGATATGTGTCTGTCTTACATTAGAATGAGCACATATGTCATCGACATAAACTTCCAAACTCTTGCGTAAGAATTCCTTAAAAACATGACACATGAGTCGCTGGAAAGTGGCGGGTGCATTTGTTAAGCCAAATGGCATTACACGAAATGCAAATATGCCCCATTCAGTGGCAAAAGCCGTCTTGTGTTGGTCCTCTGGAGCAATGGCTACTTGATTATAGCCTGAAAATCCATCAAGAAAGCTGTAAACTTCCTTGCCCGCAACTCTTTCCAATAGATGTTCTGTGATAGGAAGAGGATAACTGTCTCTAATCGTGGCGGCATTAACTTTTTTAAGGTTAATACACACACGCAATTTTCCATTCTTCTTGGGCACTACCACAATGGGGGATACCCATTCGGTATGCTCAATTTCGTAAATGGATCCTGCTTCGATCAGCCGATCTATCTCCTCTTTAATCTTCGCAGCGTAGTTATCATTGTACGTGTATGGTTTCTGTTTCATAGGTTTTGCATCTAGAGTCATAGGGATTCTATGAGAACATATATCTGGATCTACTCCTTTCAAATCTTTGTAACTCCAAGCAAACACATCTCTATATTCGCGCAATAGAGCAACTAAATCTTCTTCTTCTTCAGCTGTCAAATCATGCCCTATGTATGTACATTTTTCTTCTTCTCCTTCTATGGCTACTATTATTTTCTTGGTTTTCTCTCGGTTATCATATACTTGTCCGTCATTCGCCTTTCTATTAGGCATTCGTACCATGATCCTTCTATCTTCGATTTCATATTTCTTGAAATTCTCCGGTACTTCAAACAAGGATTCTTCTTTTCCTGACATGGTTTCTTTCTTCTTTCTTTTCTTGCCTTCACTTTTGCTAGTCACTTGAGTGGCTATTCTCACGTCATTCATAACTTCCTCGTGTCTCTGAGGGTGAGTCTCTACTTCGTAGAAATATTCTTCCTCTGATGCAAAGGGTGGGTCCATGATAATTGATTCTAAATCGAAATCGCTTGCATCCTCAAATGCATCAGTGTTAGGTTCACACTCTTCTAAAATTGCATCGCACATGATTGGCTCTATTGTGAAAACTGAAATGTCATAGCCATCCTCGTCACAGTGGGGTGTCCATTGTTCTTCATTGATGCCTACATCCATGGTTGCTAGGATTTCTGCCCAACCATGGGGTTCAAACTCTTCGTCAGGGAATACTACAAGTGCGTAAGCTGGATCTTGAAGGGTTCGTGGATGTTGTTCTGCACCTAAGGTCCTTGCTTCTAATCTTTCTTCCTCTTGTTGTGCAACTTTACACATCCATAAATGAGTGTCCTCGTGCAACCAAGAAGGATCTGATTCTAATGAGTGCACGGATTCTGTCTCTACTTGTGTCTTATGGATGGTATTCCATTGTATTGGGGGTACGTCTCTGTGTGAATAGTCTTTAAGATTGACTTTGGTAGTCACTCCTAAATGTTGCAAGTACAACGAATTAGTTCCCCAATCTTGTACAATTTGCAACTGATGCATGAATGGTCGTCCCAATATCATCTCATAAGCATGGTTTTTACTAAAATCACAAATGGCAAAGGTATGCTCAAATTCAACACCATAAGTGGTGAGAGATATTCCTTCTAGTAAGCCTAATGGTTTTTCTATGTGTCCGTCAGCCATTTGTAGCTTCATTCTGGTAGGTTTGAGTGTTGGCTTACCCCAACGTTTCCATAAAGCGGTGGTAGCGATGGCTACTCCGGCTCCTGAATCTAAGATGGCTTTCGTGGTGTAGCCTTGATGGGTTATTGGAAGATAAGTGTTACCTTCCTCTCCTTCGTTGACATCTTCGATCTTTTCCACGGGTATCTCTGGTACCTTATTTTGTGATCCTATTTGTGAGGGAGTAGTAGCAAGCTCGGGGAATTGATTTGCTACATGCTTCCACAATTCTGGTTTTACCTTTAACAACTCCTCTAGAGTGAGATTACACTGTACCTTAGTGTTCTTGATCACTTCTGTGTTTCTAGGGATTACTGATTCTTCATTCCTCACTATTATCGTGGGTGCTCTCATATTAATAGACTTTGCTTCCCAAGGTCCTGTGAACTGAGGTAATTCTTGTAAAGAATTAGATTCAAAGCCTGTGTGTTCACTCAGTTGTTCTTCCTCTACATCATCATATATAGAGGGGATGTCTTGGGGAAATTGCTCCTGCAAATCATCTATTTCTTGAATAGGAGGATGAGTTCCTTGTCCTTTTCTCCATTTCTCTTCTTGGATTTCTCTTAAAAATTCATGTGAGTACCTATGTATAGAAGACAAATTGTCTTGACTTTCTGTATTGGGTACTTGAGACAGGGATGGTGCATTATTTTCCTGTGTCTCTGGGACAATAGGGTTCCTAGGCTGATCCTTTTTCTCTTTGCTTTCAATCAAGTATTCTAGCCTCTCCATTAGTCCCTGAAAGTGTAACTCCGGTTTTGCCATGTTATTCCAATTAAGATATCTAGAGGCTTCGAACAAAGCTTGTGCTAGTTCTACCATCTTCATGCAGAGTTTAGTTCTCTCCATTTCTAGATCAGCTCGAGGGTAGTTCTTACTCATTTCAGCTACTTGAGGTCCCTCTTTTAATCTAGCCTGATATGCACGAAACATCATGTCTAGATTCTCTGGTATGGGTTCCGCTAAAACTGATCCTGATTTCTGAGCTGGATTCTCTTGATTCAATTCCTGTGAGGTCAATTCTTGGATTTTGGCTCTAGATTCCTTTAAACTTCCTTCCAACTCAGTTATCTTTTTAATCCATTTTCTCTTAATTCTTTCTCTAGAATCTTTCCAAGATTTTGTCTTTTTATTGCTAGATTCTGCAACTTCACTACTTCCAGCTACTTTCCCTTGATTAAGCTGTTGGTTCTGTAAGAGCGCCTGGGCTCTTGTTATAGCTTGGATAGGCACATATGTAGGGTTGGATCCATCTGCATTATTTACAATACCTATCACGTTGATTGGTGTCACACTCGAAGCATTAACAGGGTTCTTAGGACAATCTTTGATTATATGCTCTTTGCCACAATCGGCACAAAAGCCTTGGATGTTATAGTACTGTGATTGTCCTGCTATCGGAGGATGTGGACAATCCTTTATGAAATGATCTCCTTGGCACCTAAAGCATGGTCCTCTAGGGCCCTGTGGTCTCTGTTGTCTCAATTGAGGCCGTGGATTTGGGTTTGTGTACATCACATGAGCGTAGTCGGGCTCCCAACTAGGTTCCACTGGTGGACTATCATAATGATATGTATCCACATGTTCTGGTGACTCTGTGTAATATGCGGGTGGACTATCTACATGCGTAGAGTCAAAAATATTTGAGTTTGGGTCACTCTCTGTGATCAAAGGTGGAGAGGGCACTAAGGCCCTACTTAGGTTCTCTTCTGCAGCAGCGTATTTGACTGAGATGACATTTGCTGGTGGTGGTGGCTGCTGAGCTAAGACAGGTTGAGGTCTCTGTTGAGCCTGGTATGGGTAGTTCTGAGGAGGCCTATAGTAATAAGGCTGAGAATTGTAATGGCCTTGATACCTACCTGGCTGCTGGTATGCTTGCGGGTAGTTCTGTCTCACGGTTTGTTTGTTGTATGGGAAGTCCTGAGCCGTATGATTCGTGTATCTTCTCTCAATTGTACAGTATTGGCCACTAGGGTTGGCTTGTGGTTGTGGTGCATTGGGACACACATTTGCCATATGGTCACCACCATAGGTGTAACAACGCTTGTTCATTAGTACCCTAGGTTTACTAGAAACTCCTAGTTTCTGGGCCACTTTTTCTGCTAGTTCCTCTATCGAACTAGACAATTTTGTGGATGCTAGAGATGAACAGTCTGAGTCCTTGTAGACCTTTGAGAGTTCCAACTCGTCTCCTAAGTTGTCCTCAATGTCTATACAAATTCTTATACATTGCTCTAGCGTTCTGGGTTCTTTTAGGTACACATATGAGCGTAGTTTAGAGCTCAACAAGCCATCTAGGAACAATGACACTTGCTTGGCTTGTGAGGGTAGCTCTTGCATTGGACATCGTTCAACATATTGTCTAAACCTACGTCGTGCGAGTCTAACTGTTTCTTGAGGGGTCTGTTTGAAGCTATGAACCAACGAAGACGTGTCATGTCTAATCCCACTTTTAGAGAATTCAGTGATGAATGACTCTAAAAAGTGATGGATGTCCCTAAATTGCCTTTGTTGCAATGGTTGGAACCAAGTTAAAGCTGTATTCTTTAACGTTAGTCCAAATGCGTTGTATTGCGTGAACATGTCTTCGACTTGTTCTGCTCTTAGTACTTGTTTGAATTCTGCGACATGGTCATAGGGATCTCCTGTCCCATCAAAGTAATTTTTCATGGATTTTACTAACTGTGTGGGTCTCAGTATTCTTGCGTGTTCACGTGGTCTAGGTAGAGGAAAATCATCTCTACCACCTGGTATTCCATGATCTCTTTGTCTATCTGCTCTATTATTGTCCGTGGTTGTTCTATCTCTCCCCATGGGGTGATTAAAGCTTACTTCCGGTCTCTCTTTATTTCTCT
The DNA here is from genome assembly GCA_020310875.1 of Ceratopteris richardii. Classification (NCBI taxonomy): domain Eukaryota; kingdom Viridiplantae; phylum Streptophyta; class Polypodiopsida; order Polypodiales; family Pteridaceae; genus Ceratopteris; species Ceratopteris richardii. The sequence goes on along the minus strand of CM035417.1, from coordinate 89,707,187 downwards.
CTCTTTGATTTCCATGGGCTGATGATGTTCCTGCCCCTTGTTGACTTGTATTCATGTTCGTTCTAGATGGAGGGAATACCAATTCACCTCTCCATGTGTATGTGTTTTTAGTGTGGTCAGGCACCACAAAGACTCTTTCTAAAGTCTCATCCAGGTATACAACCTTTCCAGGTGTATCCGGGTCCTTGAACTTGTATATCGTGATGATACCTACCTCACTAAGTAGTTCTGTCTTGTATCTCCAAAAGGCTTCATCAGTTTCTTTATTTACAAACAACTCTATGCTTCTGTTGTCCTGGGGGATCCATTCTGGGATTAGTACTCGTGTCAGTACAGATTTCCCTCTAGGTATTCTAGGCTCTTCTAGAGGTTCTTTTCCTTGAGATTATTTTCCGTCTCTAATTGAATTACCCCAAACTCATTCGTATTGTTTGGCTGCGTACTTAAGATGTACATCGTTCCTTCCTTGTCTATGTACGCGTCTCTCTCGAATTTCACCACTGGACGTTCCAATCCAATGGGTTGATCGGGGTTGTGCATTTGCACCACTTGCCTTCGCAAACCATCCTCATAGATGCGAGCACCTAATCGGTTAGTTCGGAGAAAATCTAGTTGAGTCCTATAGGGTCCTTTTGGTTTTTCTAAATAGGCTACATTCGACCCTACTTCTGGTCTTTCTGTGCTAAATGCCATTTCTGATCCGTTGGTGTCTGATTCAATTGCTGAGCCCACGATCGAGCAGTAGTTCTTACACTTGCCTCTGATGATCTAAGGCTTCTTCGGTCTGACTTACCTATATGTTTGCCCGATCTAAGGTTCATTAATTTTCTTCCTTGCACACTCAGTACATGCTCAGATCGTCAATGATTCTTTGTTATTACTGTCTTGACTCTTTTTAGATTTCTTTAGATTCTTGTCTTAATGTATGCGCCAGGAATTCGACTTTCTGTGGTACTTTAAGTTCTCGTTCCGTCAGACTTATGTTCTTTCCTTTAGGTTTTCGTGTCACACACCTTTACTTTTGTCTTGGACTTGATAAACTTAATTCTCTTGAACTTGAGGCGTTCCTATCGTTTTAAATCCACAATGCTAACGCTTACCCTAAGCTAAGTATTTACTGAGAGGGTTGAGTAATCTTCCAACCTCGAGTCAGCTTTTTTGGTTGCTCTGATGCCCAAGAAGCCGCGCTTCCCAAGCTTTATGCCCTTTCCTGTCCTGCTTTGGTTGCCTTTGATTGCCCTTGCTAGACCTGGAAAAATCCAATATTAGACCAATTCACAGTTGGATGATCAAGCACTTGAGTATATACACCTTTTAAGTCCCTTCCCTTTTGCCCAACTTTTCAATGCTTGCCCCCTGGCTTCCTAGTCCCAAACTAGGTCAACCTCAAAATAGCTTATCTAAAAATAGATGTATTCTTTAAGAAAAAAACAGTCGAGGTCATGTAGTACTCGTCAAGAGCTTTCTAATGAGCTATTAAGCTCAAAAAACGGACTTCGGGTGAAAAAGTTATGACCGTTCAGGCCCTGGGGGGTAAAAACTAACAAACAGGTTTTTCTCCAAATATGAGCTAAGGGGTCTCCTATAAGTATAATCACCCAAAAATTTCCCAAAAATAGCCCCAAAATTGGCCAAAAAATGAAACCCTAAAATTTTCGATGGGGGTGCACAATCGCGATGGTCTGAGATGATCACGATGGTCCGGGACCGTCGCGATGGCGTGAAAGTGAACCGTCGCGTTAAGAACCACGTTAAGAAGCTCCACCTCCTTAATGTCAATCCGCGGAAGAGATAGGAGTGATATGAAGATCGTGAATGTGAGATGAAGTGAGAGTGAAGGTGAGAAGCATAGAAATGCACACACACATACACACACACTACGAAGAGACAAGCAAGACACAATGGAAGGTGAGAAATCAACTCTATTACTCAAGAACACTATTACAAACTTAAAAGAACTCTAAGCTCACACTAACCAACCTCAAAAATGAGCTCTCTAGCTCTTTTTATAGTTTCTAGACTAGTTTTGACCGGTTTCACATCTAGTGGTCGGCATAGTTAAAAATTAGGTCCTAGACGCTATTTGGAAGGGTAAACGGTGTCTAAAAATAACGAAAATTGATACGCTCATTCTACCTAAGCTCCTCAAGCTCGAGGACTCCTCGGCTTGCACAAAATGGAGCTATGGATTACAAAATGGGGTTTTTCTATGTTACATATGTTACATTAGTGATAAAAATCACTGTTGGAGGTTTTTGGAAAGTATTTGAAAACATAATTCTTTGAAAAAAGATTCCACTGGCTCACTGCTCCGTCGTTACATGCTTCCACGTCGTCTGTGCCTCTGGCTGCTTCCAACATCATGCAAAATACCATCATCATGTAAAATATTAACAACTTTACCATTAATAGTACCTTGCATGCAAACTAAAGAATGAATAGAAATTTCATGACCCAAGGTACTTAGATCTTTGTCCAATGCTTCTTCAATCCAATCAGGTTGAGTGCCTTCATGAACCACCTCCATGTTGTGTATTTGAGCTCTAAGAGCTCTCATATCATTAGTTTGCAACCTACATTTAGCTTTAGTATGACCAAATTTACCACAATGCCAACAAGGGATACAGGGCCTCTTTTGTTGAGCAACCATCTTTGTAGTTTGAAGAGTTGGAGGTTTGGTAGGATGTAAGGGGGTTGGCTTATGAACTGGTGTGAAATTGGATTGAAGAGGGAGCTACAAAGTAGGAGGGTTCTAAAAATTAGTGAAAGCATGATTGAAAGGAAAATTGGGCTTCTTTGGTTGTTATCGTTGACACATTTGTTCTAAGTGAATGGACTTGGTGATCGATTGAAACTCCTTCTCAGCATCATGTGCAAAAGAAATAGCTTCATAAAGGTTCCTGGGACATAGTTTGTTGAGCTTGGCTTGGATTCCCATCAAAACCATCTTCATACTTCTATTGCAAGGTATCTTCAAGAATCGTTTCAAGTGAACAAATAAGAAGTAGTCGTTGCCAAAAGAGTTCAGTGTACGTGGACACAATATCTCCTTCTTTCCATCCGAAAGTTGTCCATGATCGATGAGCATGTAAGTGGAACTCGGAAGGAAGGAAGGAATCCTTGACCTTTTCTTGAAATTTGATCCATGTGGTGGGATGGTCGATGCTATGCCGCAAAACATTCCACCATAATTGGACCTCACCCACCAAATAATTAGTAACAAATTTCTCTTTTCCAATTTTAGAATATTTTTCATCAGAATAAAATTCATCAAATTAAGATAGCCATGAAAGAAAAATTTGGCCATCCCTTTGCCCATCAAATCAAGAGAATTGGTAATTTTTGGCACCAATCTTGGAATGCGTGCCTTGTTCTTGAGCGGTGATAATGGCCTTCCCCATGCTAACTAGGTTATTGTCATCACTCTACAGTTGTTGGAGTGTAGCATCACATTCCTTAATCTCGTTTTGAGCATTTTGGAGTTTGTGGCATAAAAGTGCTAATTGTTTCTCAAGTGGTGCCTCAGGTAGGGGTGATGTACCGAAATCCTCAGTATTATGGGTAGGGTCCATGGCCTTATATAGAATCAAAACCTAGGACTAAGCATGTGAAAAGAGTTTTAACAATAGTGCATATAAAATAATAATAATAATAATAAATAAATAAATAAAATCCAATAAATGAGAGTATTTTGTAAATAAATAAATAAACAAAGGAAAGAGAGTGTTAAATGAATAAATAAATAAGGTGAAGAAAGTGTTAAAATTTGTGTTAAATATCAATTAAAAGGAATGGGGTATCAATAAGTGAAAATAGGCTAGTGGATAAAGCTTATCTCTTGGAAGTATGAGGTTGTGGGTTTAAGTCTCCTACATGCTAAATAAGGAACTAAATGGTCTAACTAGAGAAATAAGTAGGCTAGCATGAGAAATAAGTAAGCTAACTAGGGAAATAAGGAAGCTCTTATTGCCATTCATAAGTTAGAATTGGTTCACGCATAGCCAACAGCTACCAATAGAACCAAAGGGAACCAAAGTGAACCAAGAGAACCATGAGTGCTAAAGAAGCCAAGGATGCCAAAGATATGCCATAGTTCTATGCCTTAGTCATCGCAAGAGTAACTGCATGGATAACCGAATCGATAAACAAACTTGATAACCAAATGGAACTCGAACTGTGAATAGTGCACAAGAAGCACAAGGAGTATAGTGAGTACAGTGAGTACAGTGAGCACAGTGAGCACAGTGAGTACAGTGAGCACAGTGAGCACAATGAGCATAGTGAGCACAATGAGTACAATGAGCACAGTGAGCATAGTGAGGACACTCAGTACAGTGAGTACAGTGAGTACAATCTCATAGTGATCATAGTGCAGAGTGTGAGAGGAGCATAATGCACAGTAACAAACTTGAAAAAAAAAATTGAAAAAACACACCGCTCAACCAAAAATAAACAAACTTGATAAATGAAAACCTGGATCACATGACTGAAACGGATGCCGAATCATGAGCGGATGTCGTGAATCATGATTAAATGTTGATACATACACCTCCACAAATGTGTCTTGGCTTTGATACCACGGTTGATTGGATATTGCAGATGCATGTACACAGAGGATAGTACAGAAACAAAATCTCACAAAAGCATAAACACAATAGAAAGAGACAAGAGACTGAACACTTGAATAGAAGATACATGAGGGTGGCACTTTGAAAAAGCATGCATTTACAAAAATTTTATTTAATATACCAAATCATCGCTTTCTAAGCGATCTACTATTTTTACAAAAAAACATTGCTTTCTAAAGCAATCTATTATTTTCACAAAAAAAAATATTTTAGTTATCTTCAAAATATCTGAATAAGTTCACGTGCGTTCGCACCCTCATGATTCTTCACCTGCTAAATCAAAACACAAATCACATTAAAAACATTAAGACATTAAAATCCATATAACATCCCATTTTTTCATAAAGTATAACAGTATATCTTGAAATCAATGAGTGTTCTTCCTACTAATGCAATAGACAATCAATGCAAGAAAATAGAGGTAGTCAAAGATGGTCAAACTGGTATAATCGCTTGAATCGTTCGTATATAGAAGTTGAGGTAAGAGTGTTAGAGTATGGATGCAAAACTTTGTTGAAGGTAGAAAATGAGGAAATGCCAAGGGACTTGATATTTATAGGAGAAGAGAGTATAGCAACGATCAAATGATGTGGACTAATGAGTGTGCAACATGTGGAAACTCCACCTCAAAATTTTCAATGAACAAGTGATGTAGACCTTTGAGAACATGACATGTGGTAATGTATAATGGAATTTGCAATGATGGAATGATGTGGACCAATGAGAGGATGTCATGTGGCACCAATGATCAACACAACCTAGTGACCTATATAAGCATACATCTTTGCATTCTAAATGTATGGTTTTGAATGAGGCTGACTCCGATTGGTTCTTTCATAATGGCGCTTCAAAACACATAACTTCATGCAAAAGGTTTTTTGCACCTTTGAAAGATGCACCCAAAGAAGGACATGTGGTGTGTGCAAACAGTGCCTCTTATCCTATCATTGGAGTAGGAGAAATTGAGCTTATGGCTGGAAATGGAGGTGTGATTCTCTTGAAAAATGCATTGTATATACCCAGTATCAAGAAGAACTTAATTTCAATTCCATTGATTATCAAAGATGGACTTCATGTACACTTTCTTGATGATAAGCATATAATTCATGATTTCAGCAATGGTGATATTATTGTGATGTCTGATACATTATGTAATGGTTTGTATTGTATGGATACATAAAAGAAGGCTATCTCAAATGTCTTGGTTGCTCATACTTCTTCCATGGCTGAAATCGAGCTTTGGCATGCTCGTTTTTGTCACTTAAACTTTAATATTTTACTTTACTTGCAAAAGAAGGATATGATTATTGATTTCCCAACACGTGAGTCCATTGAAAAGCATGCATGTGAAGGTTTCATTCTTGGATAATTGAGTCATGCTTCTTTTCCAAAAGATAGTAATACACAGACTACAAGAAAATTACAGCTTGTTCATAGTGATGTATGTGGTCTCATCAAGACTCCATCTTTTGGGAAGCATGTGTATTTTGTCACCTTCATTGACAATGTTACTCACCATACATGTTTGTATCCTATGAAAGAAAAGAATGAGGTGTTTTCTCGCTTCAAAGCATTTTTAATTATAGCTGAAATTTTTTCTTTAAACAAGATTTTGACTCTATGCACAAATCGTGGTGGTGAATACATGTCACATGAGTTTAATTCTTTTCTTCATGAAAGTGGTATTTCACACCAATGTATGGTGCCATATACACCTCATAAAAAATGGTGTTGCTAAGCGTAAAAATAGAACTCTCTTTGAAATGGCACGATGTATGGTTAAAGGAAAGCACCTTCCGGATAAGTTTTGGATGGAAGCAGTCATGTGTGCAGACTATGTGTTGAATCGCTACCCTACAAAAGCATTGAGATTCATCACTCCTTCTGAGGCTTGGAATGGACATAAGCCTATGGTTAGTCATATGTGTGTGTTTGGTTCTTTGGCATATGCTCTTTTGCCATCACAACAATGGCACAAACTTGAAGACAAGGCAAAGAAATGTATATTTATTGGTTATAGTGCTAAAAGTAAGGGATATCATTTGTAAAATCCATTGACAAACACAATTATTGTGAGTCGAGATGGGTATTTGTTGAAAATTCGGTTTTCTCTCTACGTGAATGCAAAAAACTGCCAACCGTTATCTGACAAGATGTGATCGATACACTCATGTCTTTGTTCCAAAGTGGTGTGATTGACTATTGCCATGTAGACCAGCCAACTAAGGCTCAAAGGGCTACAAAATTCCATCCAACTAAGGCTCAAAGGGCTGTAAAATTCTAGCCAAGTAGAGCTAAAAATGTAGAGAATTTCCATCCAAACATGGATGAATTTTTTCATTCAAAAAATGTAAGAACTCCTAGAAATTTCCAATCACATGTGACTGAATATTTGCATCAAAATATGGCTGAAAATGAGCATGAAATTCAGCCCATGCATGATATAAATGTTGATCATGTATTACTGTTGTCAGGATCTTGCTCACGCGCATACAGAGATTACGGATGCAGAAAAACACACAGAAAATAGAGGCAACAAGAGACAAGACTGAACGCAAGATTGGGTGCAATCTCCCCCCATGCACTCTGTTTCGACAGTCCACAGAGTGCATGTATTTATAGGACTTTTGATTACGTCGAAAATAGTGGTTACATGAGGGCGGCTTCGAAAAGCAGGCGTGAAACTAAAAGTTGGTAACTTTTAGAGAAAGCCATTACTTTGAATAATAGAAACTGCGGTCTACAACGACCCTTATTCTAACCATTACTTTTCTAACAATAGAACCTTCTACGCAGGTTTATTTACAAGCTAAATAATAATTATTCCGATTATTGATGTCCGCCCTTTCACGCCTTGCACGCTCCTCACGAACCTTCAGCTGCTATATCAAAAACATCAAAAACATATTAATACATTAATAATTTAACATTTTAACAATGCCTTGTTCAATAATATACAACAATTACATAATGGCGGCATGTCTATCAAGAGCATACGAACTATGCCACAGCGGTTGAAACAAACTTTGCAGAATAGCAAATTGAGTGCACCTTTACCTGGTAGAACAAGATCAAGCTCTCACCATGCATCAAGTAATTTTGTGGATTATTCTCTTACTGCAATACCATGTAATTGTCATGAGGAAGGAGATATGGAAGAGAGCTCACACACACACTCTTACTCTCAAGGAGAAGCACACACAGATTGAGGCAAGGAAGAATGATCTTCTTCTTCTTCTTCTATTACATAAAAAGGGATGTACAAGAATGACCTAAAAACAAGAATACAACAAGTGCAATATATAAAGATCAATAGATAAGAAAAACCTAATGTCCATGAATGAGTGAGTTGGCAAGGAACAAATGTGCCATCACTCTCGATAGATAAATCTAATAAAGCTCAATGAAGTATCCTTGACATATACCGGCGTGACCACTATACATGTCAGAGAAACAAAAATCTGGTACGTGTCATCCCGGATCATCACATGTTGAGCTTGATATCTCAACACTCCCCCTCAAGCTCAGCACCATATCATGTAATCCAAGAATCTCCCAAAACTTCTTCAACTTCTCAGTTCTAAGTGCTTTGGTCAAAATATCAGCAACCTGCTCATCTGTTCTCACATAAACAAGATCAATATCACCTGCTAATACCTTCTCTCTAATCAAGTGATAATGTACCTCGATATGCTTTGTTCTAACATGGAAAACAGGGTTCCATGCTAACTATATGCTGCTAAGATTATCACAATAAATGGTGATAGGCTTTTGCACTTCCACACCTAAATCTGCAAGTAGCATCTCCAACCATGATGCCTCACATGCGGCCATTGCAGCACCTCTATACTCAGCCTCTGTACTTGATAAAGCAACAGTGGTTTGCTTCTTGCTGCTCCACATAACAGCTGCACCTCCGAGTGAGAATAGAAAACCACTAGTAGATCTTTTATCTGGAATGCTTCCAGCCCAATCGGCATCGGTGTATCCATAAATCTGCAAATCTACACCAGCCTCATAAAACAATGCATAATCCAAAGTAGCACTCACATAATGTAGAGTGCGCCTTAGAGCATCCAAATGTGGTTTCCTAGGAACTTGCATAAACTGACTTTCAAGTCCAATAGTATAACTTAGATCAGGCCTTGTAATTGTGAGATATATAAGACTTCCCATAATTTTTCTTTACATAGTAGCATTTTCCAATGCTTCACCTGATGTAGTGTCCAACTTCAAATTCTGATCTAATGGCATAGAAATTGACTTACAACCAGCCATACCATATTTTTGCAGCATATTCAAGGCATATTGCCTTTGTGACATCCATACACCTATTTTTGTATTTATAAACTCAATGCCCAAGAAATCGCACAACGCACCAAGATCTTTCATGTCAAATTCCTGCATAAGAAGTTTCTTTACCTCTTTGATGCTTCCTTCATTATCACCACCTACAATCAGGTCATCAACATAAATAGCCATAATAGTGGTGACATCATCAGCCTTCCTTACATATAGTGAGTGATCTGCATCACACATAGAAAACCCAATGCTAGTTAAGTAATCAGCAATCCTTGCATGCCATGCACGAGGGGCTTGCTTGAGCCCATACAAAGCCTTTTGCAACCTGCAAACATATTTTCGATGCTTTGAATCTTCATATCCTTGTGGCTAGTCCATATATACTTCTTTCTGTAACTCACCATGTAGGAAAGCATTCTTCACATCCATCTGATGCAAAGTCCATCCTTTTGTTGTAGCTAATGCAACAAGTGTTTTGACAGTAGACATTTTAGCTACAGGGCTAAATGTTTCCTCATAATCAATGTCATATGTCTGTGCATATCCTTTAGCTACCAATCGTGCTTTATACCTGCTTATGCTACCATCAGCATTATGCTTTACCTTGTAGACCCATTTGCAGCCTATGGGTTTCTTTCCTTGTGGCAATGGAACCAGCTTCCATGTATCATTTCCATAAAGTGTAGCCATCTCCTCATCCATAGCTTTTTCCCAATCTGCAATTCCAATTGCATCTTCAAAGCAAGAAGGTTCAACATCTTGTATTACCTTTTTCATGTAGGCACAATGATGAGCCATATAATTGTCATACGTCAATCGTTGCACTGAATTCCGCATCCTCCTAGATCTTCTTGGTCCTGGGTCACTTCTCCTTGTATCATCTACATGTGCCCTTCTTACTCCTAGAGTCTTCACAAAGGGCAATCCAAGTTCCTCATCAAGGCTCTTTTCTGAACCGTTTGAATCTCCATCAACGTCTTCAAAACTTGCACATGTTTTACTACCAGTAGAAAGCTTTTCTATGCCTTTCTTGGATGTATTTGATAAATTTGTTGGACTGAAATTTCCACACAATCTTCCACTCCATGGATTTGAGTTGGAATTATTGCTTGGTGATGCATCCAGTCCACTCAAAACTTGAGATTCTACACTTGATTTTTCAGCATTTTCTTTGTCATTTGGTTCAAGATTCAGTCCTTCTTTGGCATCTGCATAGAAGCTTGACATTTCATCAAATACCATATCTCTGCTTACCTTTACTTGTCGTGTGAGTGGGTTATATATCCTTTTTGCTCAAGGGAGTATCCAATGAAGACACACTTTTCTTCTTTTGGATCAAGCTTCGTCCTCAATTCATCTGGGACATGTACATATGCAATACAGCCAAAAACTTTCACATGTGATAAGTTTGGCTTTTTACCTGTAAACTTCTCTTCAAGTGTAACTTGATGTACAACAGCCGTCGGAGTTCTGTTCATGATGTATACAGTAGTATGCACAGCTTCTGCCCAATACCCATGAGGCATATTCTTCTCATCCATCAAGGCTCTTGCTATTTTTGCAATATGTCTATTTTTGTGTTCATCAACACCATTCTGTTGTGATTTGTACCTGCATGAAAAGTGACACCGAATTCCATGACCTTTTAGAAAATTGTTGAACTCATTTGACATGTATTCACCTCCTCCATCAGATCTTAATGTCTGAATGTACTTCCCTCTCTGCTTTTCCACCATAACTTTAAAATTTTGGAAGTGAGTGAACACCTCGCTCTTCTCTTTCATGAAATATACCCATACTTTGCATGTATGGTCATCAATGAAAGTAACATAAAACATGCAACCACCCATAGATGTGGTCTTTGTTGGACCCCAAGCATCCGTATGTACTACTTGTAGTACATTCTCACTAACATGCTTGTCATGTGGAAATGATGCTCTTGACTGTTTAGCAAATTGACATGTTGCACATACCTTTTGCATTTCTGCAATTTTGAAATTTGGTAGTCCATGGACAATCTCCTTTGATTGCATCAGTTTCAGCCTTTGCAGATTTGCATGTCCAATTTGTTTGTGCCGAATCTCTATATCAGCAATAACCCCTGCACCTTTTGCAAACATGGTTGCATTCATTTTCGGAATCTTCATATTTAAGGTGAACATCCTACCCACTTTTTTTCCTTTGGCAACCATCCTGCTTGTACTCCTCTACATATAATCCATCAGCATTGAACCTGACTTGTAATCCCTGGTCAACCATTTGTCCAACAGAAACTAGATTCTTTGTTATATTTGGAACATGCAGCACATCAGCAAGATGTTTTACCTTTCCATCCTCCATAGATAGTGCTATGACTCTTGTAGGCTCAATGGGATGTGATGTGTCATCACCTATTTCAACATATCCAAGAAGTGGCGATTTTTGCAAAGTACTAAACCATTCCGCATGACTGGTCATGTGATTTGAAGCACCTGAATCAACATACCATACATTATCATTCGATTTTGAAACACCAGCAGACATCGTATTCATCATGTGATATTGAAATAGCTTGTCAGAATCATATGCACTTGTGGATGCATAGTTGTTTTGCTGCCTTCTATTATTTTGATTCTTCAACCTACAATCATGTTCAAAGTGTCCAGGTTTACCACAATTCTAGAATCCTTTACTATCACTACCTGAATCATTTCTTTGGAAATTTTTGCGACCTCTTTGGCTCCCCCTGCCTCGAAACTGCACTCTTCCACCTGCATGATTCAGTTGTTGACCTTGGTCTTGGTTACTGTTTCCTCTTCCACTTTCGAAACCTCTACCTCTACCTCTTCCTCTGCCAGAGTAGAATACCTACTCATAACTGGGCTTTCCTTGGGAGTTTGAATCCTCACCAAGATTCTTTTCTTCAATAATCAGCATAGATACAGATCAACAAAATTTGGAATATTTTCCTTAGACTGTATAGAAGTTCTGAACTGCTTATATGCAGCTGCTCAACCACGAAGGCATACTTCCACCTGATCATCATCATATACATTCACACCAATAGATGCAAGTGACTCACATATGCTTTTGATTTTCAGGGTATAGTCACTTACCAACATGCTCTTTTTCTCCAAGGTATGCAGCTCGTTCTTGAGTTGCAATTTCCATGCCTTTGTATTGGTCTCATACAATGTGACCAAACTGTTCCAAGCCTCTTTTGGAGTCTTGGCATCCTGTATATGCCCAATCATGCTATCTTGTATGCTAACAGATAGAGAATACATTACCTTTCGTGCTCCTTGATTCCATTCCTCATATGCTCTTATCTCTTCTACAGTCCGATTCCTCTCTGGTAACTACGGAGCATTTTCATTCTCTCCTTCGATGTACTTCCAGTAGCCTTTTCCCATCAGGAAATGTGTCATTCTGAATCTCCAAGCATGGAAGTTATTTTTGTCTAGCTTATCGCTCATAAGCTAACTCACTCCATCTGCATTTGCCATTTCTACAGTAATAAACAACACTGCAAACCACTACAAGCAGCACTTCTGCTTGAACACTAACGCACTATGACGTGACAGTACGAACTCAGAAAACACAGTTTTCATGTATCAACAGTACACGGAATCGCTTGAAATCCTGGATCTGGAATATATGAGTGTTTCCAAACACGACGCAAGTTACGATTTTTGAACTAACTTGGTTTTTCTATGGGCCCCACCTTGCGGGCTCAAAATGGAGGTTATTTGTGAATCGCATTTTCTCCACGCCTTGCTGCATATTCTTCACCGTTGCCTTCTCCACGAGCTCTCTACAGCCATGCTGGCTTTGATACCATGTCCCGAGGAAGGAGATAAGCAAAAGAGCTCATACACACACTCTCACTCTCAAGGATAAGCACACACAAATTGAGGCAAGGAAGAATGATCTTCTTCTTCTTCTTCTATTACATAAAAAGGAATGTACAAGAATGACCTAGAAACAAGAATACAACAAGTGCAATATATAAAGATCAGTACATAAGGAAAAACCTAATGTCTATGAATGAGTGAGCTGGCAAGGAAAAAATGTGCCATCACTCTCGGTAGATAAATGTAATAAAGCTCAATGAAGTATCCCTGACATATACTGGCGTGACCATTATACATGTTAGAGAAACGAAAAATTGGTATGTGTCATCCTCGATCATCACATGTTGAGCTTGATATCTAAACAGTAATGAGGAGTCACTTACTTTTGAAGATGCATGTGAGGATCCACAATGGATGAGTGCTATGCAATCAGAAATAGATTGCATACATAGGAATAGTACTTATGTGTTATGTGAATTGCCAAAAGGAAAAAATTCCATTGGTACAAAGTTTAAGAGAAAGTCTGATTGTAGCATTGATCGCTACAAAGCTAGATTGGTTGTCAAAGGATATGCATAATAATATGGCATTGAATATGAGGAAACTTTTGCACCTAGTTCATGCATGATTACCATTCGTACCATGGTTGCATTGGATGCCCACCAAATTTGGAAAGTACATCAGTTGGATATACAAATAGCTTTCTTGAATGGTGATTTGCAAGAAGAGGTCTATGTGAAGCAGCCTCGAGGATTTTCCATGAAAGGGAAAGAGCATATGGCTTGCCGCTTGCATAAAGCCTTGTATGGCCTCAAGCAAGCTCCACATGCATGGTATGACAAAATCAATAAGCACTTGATTGTTATTGGCTTCACATGTAGTCCAACTAAAAGCACACTCTATGTATGCAAAGATGAAGTTGATCTTACAGTGCTTGTTCTTTATATCGATGACACACTCTTGATTGGGTCATGTGATGCAAAACTTGACATTCTTATGGTTGATTTGCAGCATAATTTTTATGTCACTTATCTTGGTCTTTTGAGCTACTATCTTGGCATCCAGTTTATATCCATTGAGGGGGAACTCTTATGCATCAAGCAAAGTATGCTGAAAAGCTACTTCAGCATTTTGACTTCAAGGATTGCAGGCTAGTTTCCACACTAGTTCAGACAGGATTTAGGTTCTCAATTGAGGATTCTACTGATGCATTTGACATTTCTCTTTATCAGCAAGCTTTGGGATGTCTTATATATGCATGCAACACAAGGCCAGATATACAGTATGTAGTTTCCCACTTGAGTTGATTCATGCATAGCCATGGCACTAAGCATTGGCAAGCGATGAAACCTGTGTTTAGATATCTCAAAGGCACTTTGAGCTTTTTTCTCTTTTATGGAAGAGATATTTAGCCATGCTTGCATGCTTTTACATATAGCAATTGGGTTGGTTGTTATGATACTCATGTGTCAACTAGTGGTAATTGCTTTTTCCTTGGAGACTCATGGATATCTTGGTTGATTAGGAAGGAACCTAAAGTGGTGACATTGAGTTGTTAAGCTGAGTACATGGCAGTTTCCATAGCTACAATGGAGTGTATATGGTTTAGACTCCTATTGATGGATCTTTGCATGGAGATTGATGTTGTTATGCATATTCTCACTGATAGTTAGAGTGCATTGGCTGTTGCACAAAACCCAATGTTTCATGCATAAACCAAACATATTGATGTGCATTATCACTATGTGAGAGAGCACCTTCATGCAGGAGATATTGTTTTGGTATATGTGCCAACACAAGATAATGTGGTAGATATATTTACCAAAGCTCTTCCACAAGAAAAGTTTAAAGCTTTTTGCAAAGCTTTAGGCGTATTACCTTGTGGGGGCTGATCTCTCACTCCCTGTGTGTGTTCACATCATTCGCTCTAGGGGGTTTGTTACACTTATGTGTTCCTTGAGTATCTTTGATGTCAACCTTTTCCTTATACATGGGCACTTTTTACTCTAGTGCTAGCTAGTTGTTTTTTCCCCATGTTACCACATACATGATTCACTCATATGTGGTGCTACTTTGTACTTAGGGGTATTATTCATCTCTTAATTCAGTTCTGATTATCATCAACAGAGAGAGCTATTCCAGCCATCCGTCTTCTTTTTGCGTCTTGCTACATTTGTGCTCCTTGTGTGTGCTTCTCGTGTGTCTCTCACACTTCTACACACACCCAAGAGTTACATCTTTGAGGGTTACAATATTCCTACCCTTAATGCTCTATTTAGCTAATCACTAACATAGAGATTTTCTTTATCCTTATCTTTACCAATTATTTTTTGGAAGAAAGTCTTTGAATAATAGCAACCTTCCATAGCAATGATATAAGTCTTTGAACATTGGAAACCTTCCAGAACAATGATATAAACCAAAACAATGCCAATTTGAATATGAAGATTTTAAATAAAAAGAAAGAGACAAAAGTATTTAGCACTCAATGTCTTTGTTTCCATTCAAAATTTTTGGTGGAAGAAATAGGGCAAGATTGGTTACATTCTTAAGGGTTGGAACTTGATCACCTTGGCTGGGAGGCAAGTAATGCAAGATAATGTTTTCCTTGATCTAATATTTACCATTGCACCATCAATTGAGAATCTAAACTATGGTGAAACCTCGTCAAGGTACTCTAGAAGCTCTCTAACATTTTTGAGTTTGCAATTTGCAATGATAATTATTTTCCTAGGTTGAAAACCTAGATGCATCAATAATTCTAACTCAAATTTTGGAAAGTTCTCCTCTGAATCCAAGGATATCTAGAATCCAAGCTTTTTTTTCCACCTTCTATAGTCATATCATAAAATAAGAGATTGTTGAGATATATGATATGATATTGAAAGAGAATTTGGACTAACTTTACATAAAATGATGTCTCTTAGCTTTTGAACTTCTTGGCTATCCCATTCCCTACCTAAAACATCATCAATCTGCAAAATTGAAACTCTCCTATTCAACCATATTGTTTTTCTTTTCTATAGTATAATTTAAAAACTTTCTATAAGAATGTGAAGAGGTAAAAATCACCTGATCTTTATCCTTTGAGAAATTTGGCTTGCTGACATTGCCCTTTGAATGTCATCTCTCATTTTGCACAAAAAACATGAAACTATCGATTGATCAGGAGACTCTCAATCTAATGAAGAGATGCAAGATTTCCATAACACTCTATTGGCATATTTAGGTAGTGATGTGTGTGAACACACTAGGACCATCGGGGCACTTTTTTCCCTCTTTAGGAGGTTTTCTTCCCCCAGATTGTATATATGCCTATTGCCCTGATGGGCTACTTATCTTTGTACATTCTCTAGTAATACATTCAGTATTATGTGTTGTGCTCCAAGCTTCTTCTTCTTCCTTGTGTTGTTCGCGTGCTTCCACAGACGTCTAACTCCAACAATTGGTATCAGAGCAGGTTGTTGCTTCATCTAGGGCACTGTCGACACTCCTCCGGTTGCAGTCTCAGAATCGCATGAATTTTGGTGAGCATAATCAGCGTGTTTTCGAGATCAAAATTTCTTCGCTCTATGGTGCCGAAATCGCGATCTGAGCTCGTTTCGGCCTTCGTCTTTTTGTGCCAAAGGTATATACCAATTTTTGTTCGCCAGTATAAGCATCTCGAAGTCTACAGGTCTAGCCGAATTCATCTCGGCAATTCTGTTCAACTTTTGAGATACAGTCAATTTTCTACATCAAGGTATTTTAGTCACCGGCCATGGCTGAAAGGAGTGATGTATTCCGTATGTCAGCTGTTGAGGATAAGTTGGATGGTACCAACTACCCGTTATGGGCTTGTATGATGCAACATGTGTTGGTTGCAAAAGGACTATGGAACATTGTGCAGGGTGTCAAAAAATGTCCTATCACACCTGCAACTGTTACAACTACAGGTATTGAAGCTAATATAGAAGGTATTGAAGATGATGATATTCTGCATATTCCTATTCATGTTGCGGTTTTTGTTGCACCTACTATAGAGCAGATTCGCTAGGATGCCAAAGATGCTCAGGCACATGCATTCATAGCTTTGTCTGTCAAACGTGCCATTATTCCTCACATTCGCTCTTGTAGAACAGCTAAGGATGATTGGGATACCAAGCTAGGAATGAGGCTCGTGTTGCTTACCTCCGAAAACAGTTGGAGAGTGAGCACATGAATGAAGGTGATTCTATGGATAGTTTCCTAAGGAAGATCAAAGACTTGAAGGAACGGCTAATTTCTGCTAATGAGGTTATACTAGATAGCTCACTTGTGCAGACCGTTTTGAATGGTCTTCCTTATTCATATCAGATTTTTGCTTCTACTCTTCGGTTGATGATGAAAGGCAATCCAAATGCCTTATCATTTGAGGAGTTAGTCTCTGTTCTGTTGTAGGAAGATCAGTCCAGGCAGAACAGGTCCATTATGCGAGTTGCAGATCAAGCTTTCTTGGCTAGTCAGAAGGGCAAAGGAAAATGGAGCTCTTCAACTAGTAAGCAAAAATCTGCTAATTCTGCATATACGAAGAAGGAAGATAAAGATGAGAAGAAATCAGAAAAGCAGAAATTGTTTTGTAAGTACTGTAAAGGGAATGATCATATCATAAAGAACTGTCCAAAACTGGCTCCTAAAGAGGCAAAG
This sequence comes from Ceratopteris richardii, assembly GCA_020310875.1. Classification (NCBI taxonomy): domain Eukaryota; kingdom Viridiplantae; phylum Streptophyta; class Polypodiopsida; order Polypodiales; family Pteridaceae; genus Ceratopteris; species Ceratopteris richardii. The sequence goes on along the minus strand of CM035417.1, from coordinate 89,689,759 downwards.
AAGAAAGAGGCTGGAATGGTTGTTGCAGAGACCTCTACACCAAAAACAAAGTCTGCTAATCTTATGCAGGAAGAAGAATGGGCGTTTACTATTGTCTGCAATTTTGACCCATCTTCTCATGAGCAGTGCATGTTTGTAGTAGACTTAGATGTTTGGTATTTTGAAAGTGGGGTGACCAAACATATTACCTCACAGCGTAGTTTCTTCTCTTCACTCGAGCCTGCCCCTACAAGGAATATTGTTACATGCGCCAACAACTCCTCTTATCCTGTTATGGGAGTTGGTAAGATCATTTTGACTACTATTGATGGTAGTTCTTTCCCTTTGTCAGAGGCTTTATTTGTGCCAGGGATCAAGAAGAACCTGTTATCAGTTTCTACATTAGCCAAGATTGGCTTGGTTGTGAAATTTGTTGGTGACAGGTGTAGAGTTCATGATCTGTCAAATGGCGATGTGATTATTACTTCTGGCATTTTATGTCGTGGGCTGTATAAGCTCATAGACTATGAAAGATCTGTAAATGATTTGGCATGTGCAGTAAATGATTCTCAGGCTATTTCAGATGCAAAGCTTTGGCATGCACGCTTTGGTCATCTGAATTTTGCTAGTTTGCTATGCCTGCAAAAATCTGAAATGGTGTCCTCTTTGCCCAAACTTGAGGCACCTGGAAAACATGTTTGTGAAGGCTCTATTTTGGGCAAAATGCAGCATTCATCCTTTCCAAAAGATGGTTTAGTTTGGGCTACTCAGAAATTGCAGCTTGTACATAGTGATGTCTGTGGTCCTATGCAGACACCTTCTTTTGGGAATTATCTTTACTTCGTGACTTTCATCGATGATTTTTCCAAGCATGCATGGGTATATCCATTGAAGGCAAATTCCGAAGTGTTCATGTGCTTCAAATAGTTTTTGGTTTTGGCTAAAAATCTATCAGCATGTAAAATGGGCACCCTCCATTTTGATCGAGGGGGGGAATATATGTCTTCTGATTTTAATGCATTTTTGGCAGAACGTGGGATAAAACACCAGTGTACAGTGTCGTATACACCTCAAAAGAATGGAGTTGTTGAACCAAAAGAACAGGTCACTCATGGAGATGGCGAGGTGTATGGTCAAGATTCAGGCTTTACCACATAGTTTCTGGCTTGAGGCTATTATGTGTGCAGCATATGCACTGAACAGGTGTCCCACTAAAGCACTACAGTCTATCACTCCATATAAGGCTTGGCATGATTGCAAGCCATCTGTTGCTCATCTGCATGTTTTGGGTTGTTTGGCATATGCATTAATGACCGAACAACATCGCAGAAAATTGGATGATAAAGTCGTAAAATGTATTTTTGTTGGGTACAGTTCTAAAAGTAAAGGCTATCGTCTATATCATCCACAGAGTAAATGCATTCTGGTTAGATGTGATGTTGTTTTTGTGGAAGATGCTATTCAGCCATTCTTTCATGTACTAAGGAGACATCTATTAGCTCCAAAGACATGTATGATACTTCGCTTCCTTTTTTTTAGAGGTGGACAGTCTAGTGCTGGTCCTAATGAGGCGACTTCTTAGCCTTTGCAGGTTTCATGTGATGATGCAAATCATTCCATTTCTGATGCAGATTTACATGATGCACTTATTGATGAGAGAGCTGATGTTGAGCAGGCAAGAACTATGCCAAAATGGCTCGTGCAGACCTTGCATGACAGCAAATTAGATGCACCTTTGGCATATCGTACTCGATCAGGCTCTCATAGTGCCTCTTTTGCATCAGATTGCTATGCTATGGCTGCATCTAGTCTCTGCGATGAGACTGAGCCTGTTTCATTTGATGAAGCACAAAGTTCAAAAAATTGGATGGTTGTTATGCAATCTAAATATGATGCAATAATGAAGAATGGTACTTGGTCTTTATGTGACTTGCCTCCTGGCAAGAAGGCCATTGGCACTAAGTGGGTATACAAGCTGAAGCATAAACCAGATGGTACAATTGACTGGTATAAGGTTAGGCTTGTTGTAAAAGGTTATGCACAGGAAAGAGGCATTGATTTTGATGAGACCTTTGCACCTACATATCGTATGACTACTGTTCGGAGCATCTGTGCACTTGCAACCCATCATGGTTGGAATGTACATCAGTTGGACATTAAAACTGCATTTTTGAATGGTGACTTGCATGAAGAAGTGTATGTTTTTCAGCCCCGTGGCTTTGTGCAGAAAGGGCATGAAAACCAAGTGTGCAGGTTAAAGAAGGCATTATATGGTTTAAAGCAAGCACCATGTGCTTCGTATGAGAAGATACATGCCTATCTGATTGCACATGGTTTTGAGAACAGTCCAGCTGAAAGCACCTTATATGTTAAGCGTGCTAATGATGTGCTTCTGATCATTGTTGTCTATGTTGATGACATGCTCCTCACTGGTCCTATTGAGAAGCATATTGCTGATTTTAAGGCTGATTTGCATGCCTCATTTGAGATGTCTGATTTGGGGCATTTGCATCACTATTTGGGCATTCAATTTATGCAAGTTCATGGTGGAATGGCTTTGTGTCAAACGAAATATATTGACACATTATTGCAACGTTTTGGCCTTGAAGACTGTAAGCCTATTGCCACTCCTATGGAGACAGGTTTACGATTGAGTCTTCATGATGCTGGAGATGCATTTGATGTTGTTCTCTATCAGCAGGATGTTGGATGCTTGATTTACTTATGCATTACTCGGCTAGATATTCACTTTGTTGTCTCACAGATGAGGAGGTTTATGCATTGCCCAAGAGTCAAGCATTGGCAGGCAGTTAAGTGCATCTTTCGCTATTTGAGTGGTACTCGGCTACTTGGGTTGTTTTATCCCAAGGGGGGATCACTATCGCCAGATTTGCATGCTTTTTCTGACTCTGATTAGGCTAGTTGCTATGACACTCGTGTGTCCACTAGTGGCTTTTGCTTCATGCTTGGTAGCTCATGTATATCTTGGTTAAGCAAGAAGCAGCCTACTGTGGCCACTTCCAGTTGTGAGGCTGAGTATAGGGCAGCTTTCACAACTACTGTTGAGTGTGTGTGGCTCAGACGCCTTATGGCTGATTTGGGTGTTGGTCAATCTTTTGCCACCACCATCTTCATTGATAGTCAGAGTGCATTGGCAGTTGCGAGGAACCCTGTGTTCCATGCTCGCACTAAGCACATTGAGGTGCATTATCACTATGTCAGGGAGAGGTTCTCTGCTGGGGAGATCAGCTTGGCATATGTGCCCACGTAGGAGAACATTGCAGACCTTTTCACAAAGGCTCTGCCTAGGGAGAAGTTTGAAGCTTTCCGCAAAGCTTTGGGCTTACTTCCTTTTGTGGAGTGATTTCCACATAGCTTGGCACTTCGTTATACATGAGTGCCAGCTCCTTGTTCACCGCATCACTCTCAAGGGGGATTTGTTGATATATTTAGGTAGTGATGTGTATGGACACACTAGGATCGCTGGGGCACTTTTTTCCCTCTTTAGGAGATTTTTTTCCCCCGGCTTGTATATACGCCTATTGCCCTAATGGGACTTATCTTTGTACATTATCTAGTAATACATTCAGTATTGTGTGTTGTGCTCCAAGCTTCTTCTTCTTCCTTGTGTTGTTCGCGTGCTCCGCAGACGTCTAACTCCAACACACTCATCCCTCATGGTACCTCATAATCTGCAAAATAGACAAATAATTGAATGATATTGAAAAATGGAAAAGATTTGTTTGCATACATAAGTTCTGCATAATCCTTATGAAGAAATTTGAATGTTCTTGTTAAACATTCAACAGGTTCCCACTCTTGAACATTAGAAGGAAAAATATCTACAATACAAAAACAAATATCTTGTAATACAAAAACAACTGAAAATGATAAAAGAGCATTGTTAAACTTCACTTACAGTATGATGGGAATTGCACATGATTGTTTAGCACCAAATCCTTAGCAGTGTACACATGTTGAACTCTTGCAACCAGTCACGTCTCTTTAATTTGAAACTGATAATATGACCTTTCCAATGGTTTATTGTGTTGTCTCTTTTAACTCGCTTCACTCTATGGTCAACTCTACAACTAGGAAGCATAGTTACCCAATCATTTAGCTGCACAGAAAGAGGTTTTCACGAGGAATCCTTTCTTCTGTTGTAAACCTCACATCAGGTTACACGATTAGAAGAACGATGAGAAGTAGAAGCCATCCAAATGCTCAAAGAAATAGTGGAGAATGCTCAAAGTGAGAAGCCGAGAGTCACAAACTTCGTGAGTATTTATAGACAAAAGATTTTGTAGATGTGGAAGAGAGTTGCAAACTTTTGATCTGATGTATCAACTATGACCAAAATATCATAGAATTTCATGGACCCAAAAATATTTTGTATCTTCAAAAATTATTTTTCTCTTGGAAATTTAAAGATTTGCATTGTGTGGTGTGCAAAAATATCTTTTTTTGTATGAAAACAAAAAATAAATCATTGAATACAAAAAATTCCATTGCTTTAGCGACGCTTTTAAAGCATATTTTCTAAAAAGAAGCATTTTTTTGCAGGATTAAAAGAGACAAGAATGTTATATTTTTGTACACATGGAAAGGCTCTATTTGTCAAATTTCTTAATCTGGCATTAGCAATCAACCCCTTTTTGAGCATTTTTTCCTCTAATGCTATGAACAAGAGCTATCCACTCATAAGATATCCCAAGATAAGGAGCCAAATCACTTTGACTTTGAAGCTAAGAGACTAATGAATCATCAAGTGTTGCAGGAAACAAAGAGAAGGTGAAGCATAAAACTCTGAGACCATCAAAGCAGGTTCAAGTTGTGTTAAAAAAAGTTATTTCTCTTCACAATTTAACCCTAAGAGGCCTCAAATACAAGTACAAAAGGAAAGAACAAAAAAGGGATGCTCAAATCAATCTTGTCACAAAAGATAGATTTGGATGCCTAAAGCTTTATCAAAAGCACAAAAAGATCATACATAGATTTCGATTCCCAAATCCTATGTCATCACCAAGTCTTTCAAGGAAATCAATGACATAAATATACTAGAAAAATCAATCTTGAATTGATATTTCAAACTTTCAGCATCTATTCTTGATTTTCCAATCCCAAAAATGATTTGGAAATGTCTTGTTGACTTGTGGAAGCTTAAAAAAGTATCCAAAATACCATCGAGTCTTCAAAATCACACAAAATAACTATTTTGTAAGCAAAATTGAATCCTCTCTAGTGCTTTCTAGGATTCAAATAAATGCTATTAAAAACCTAGAACTTCTTTTAACTATGTATTCCCAAGTGAAAAAAGTGAATCTAGACTCCTACATTGCCCAAATGAGGCTTCAGAGAGTATTTGACCTTCAGTCCATTTTCCAAAAATCTTTTGTTCTTTTGTCATTAGAAAGCTTAAGACAAGGTTTAAGCTCTAATAAAAATCATAGCAATCCAATGTTTGAGTAAAGAGAAATGCCTTGTTGAAGTTGGGGGTGTAGGTGTGGGCTGGACTGGAGGGTGCAAAGTTCAATCTTGCCAAAGGGGCAAGTTGGGAGCATTCAAACTCTCATACTATGGTTGATGCCAACAAAATTTCTTATGGATATTGAAAGCATGTACTCCAAAGAGCATATCTACATGATCATGTCTCCTGTTCTTATAGAAGATGATCTCAATTCCTTGTTAATTTGAAAAAAAAAACAACTTTTGAATACCCTTTTTCTCAATTTTTCATGGATTTCTTGGTTGTTTTTTCCCCAAAAGTAGCTCGTGCATGCCTTTGTTTATCCCATGTTGGATGGTGGGGAATCAATCTCAAAGAGGGTATACAGGAGAGAGCTTGACTTGTTGGATCTCACCTTCAAGGAGGAGGGAGAGAAGCCTCTCGACTATGCTTATCATTTGCATGGGTAGAAGCTCGTGTCTTGAGAGCCTTTAGGCTACGTTGTTCTCCATGTGGTTCTTTGCCTGGTTGTTGTTTGTGTGTTGTTTGCTCTGATACCAATGTTAGAGACAACCTCCTGATGATTCCTTGGCTCTCTTTTTGCCCAAAGGAGATTGAAGATTATAGATCCCCATGAAGTGGACCCAAAGGAGACTTGAGAGATGATAACATGATTCTCCTCCCTTCCATGTGACTATCACCTCATAATATCCCTCTTTCTCCATGCAATTCACCCAAGTGTCCACATGATTGCCATATGGAAATCATGTGCTACCTTACATAAGAAGAGTTTCACACCTCTTAGATGTTTAAACATATAACATATATCTTAACTTATGGTGTGATACTCATGTCATATACTAGATCAAGATTTCCCCTTTTGAAGCCTCGTCGGTTGACAAGTAGAGCTTTGACCTTCATGAAGACTTTAACTATAGTCAGCTTCATATCAAAAAAATTTATACTCATGGGTAGTGATGTCAAGCATCTTTGAGATTGTGGGAGCCAATGTCTTATAATTGCAATCATTTATGCGTGATACATATGGATAGTTCAACGATTCACTACAATTGGGGTCATTGTTTACCTTGATTGCAAATGATTTCCGATTCCATTGATGAGGAACTAGCCCATAGCAAGGGTTGTATATTATGTGTAGATGATCTTTATTCTAGGTTTACAACATTTTGGGATAATCCTTTAGAAGATGGGTGCACCAATTCGGTTTAAATTTAGTACTTCTCTTGGCAGTCACGAGTAGGTCTTTTAGAATGAACTCCTCAAATTCACACTCGAGAACAGTGCATCTTTTCTATTTCTTCATTTTTTTTACCCAGGTTGCATGTTGAAGTTCAAAGACATCTTATCCTTGTTCTGTAACGTTGACATCTACTATCAATTGTGGATCATATTCTTCCTCATACATTGGGTCCATGTGTATGTTTACCATCTTTTCTGTTTCAGGTTGTTCTAGAGGGGAAGAAGACCTTTCTTCTATTTGCTTTAGAGTTATTTCGAATTCTTGTATCTAAGTAGACATATCTGCAACATGTTGTCGAAGCTTGTTTAACTCGCTTATGCCATCTAGCATGATACCCCTGGTGGCATTGTCTAGTGGGGGAATTGTTGTGGTTCTAGATCGTTCTAGGGCTTTTAATGCGGCAAGTTCCTCAATTACTTTGTCATGTTCTTCTAATAGCATAGTGTAATCTTCGAGTATTATCTTAACAGACTTTGGTGGTACAACATGAAATATGAATGGATTGATCAGAGCAATGGTCTTCATCTCCATCCCTACTTCTTTTCTATGTTTTGGTGTTGGAGTCCCATATTTTCCTCGTGCTAGAGCTAGGTGATTGTGTAGTAGACCCATATTTCTACTTGTTTTGGCATTTTTTTCCACTTGGGGGCATAGGCGGCTCTCTTGGTCTTGGACAAATTCACGATTTTGATTTTCTAATTGTGACTTTGAAGTGCCTTTAATGCCATATATTAGGCATTGAATGAAGCAGTATTGACCATTAATAGATTTACTTTTTCCTATAAGATTGTTGCATGTTTTTGAAGAATCTAGTTTCATTAGCCTAGTGACACATATTCCTCTCGCATCTAATTCATGCGTGAGAACATTTATGCAAGCGCATTTTCTATCCCAGTGGTAGAAAAGACAAGATTTGTGCGAACTGATGTAGGTTTTGGAATGTTGAATATGAAGGGTTTCGATGGCGATGCACCATGATGCACTCTTCTTATCGAGAGCTCCACGATGATATCCTCGGAGTAGAAAATGAACCTCCTAAGGCCGCACATGGTACTCCACACAGAGACTGCAGAATACGCAGAAAACATAGTACGTAGGGAGCACGAAGATAGACTTCTTAGGTCTTACAAATGCAGTCAAACTTACAGTCTGTGACTGACCAGAGCACTATATGTCTTATTAAAGAACATATACAAAGAAGTGTCCAGTGGCCATTTGGCCTTTCACATGGACACTAACAATAACAATCTCCCACTAAAGGCCAATATGGCCAAATTAACTATGGGAGAAAAATAAAGAATGATAAAGAATACCTGCGTGTAAGTATATAAAGTATACCATTTGAGTGTAAGTATACAAAGTATACCTCCCATTTGATGGGCATGTTACACAGTATACAAGTGACTATGTAAGATCATGAATCAAGTAACCCCCATCAAGTGACAACAGTGTCGAAAGCTATCCTGTGCATCAAAGCATCTGCAGCATTATCTCGAGTGTGAACCTTCTCAAGAATAATGCACTCAGTGGCTAAGCAATCTCGAATGAAGTGATACATCACCTCAATGTGCTTGGTATTTGCATGATAGACCAGATTCTTAGCCAAAGCAATGGCACTCTAACTATCACTGAGCAAACGAGGTACATGCTGAGGTAAACCCATATCACAAGCAAGACGAGAAAGCCATAACACTTCCTTACATGTCTCACTTGCTGCAACATACTCTGCTTCTGTGGTGGAAACAATTGTACATTCTTGAAGACGAGATCTCCAAGAGATAGCACCTCTAGCAAAATGAAAAATGTACCCTCATGTAGACTTATGATTGTCTACACAACCAACATAGTTAGAATCTATGTAACCAATAATGGATGATTTCCCTCTACTTAAGCATAGACACTTGTCCTTAGTGCCACTCAGATATCTTAAAATCATCTTGACCACTTCCCAATGTTTCTTCCATGATTAGACATATATCTGCTCACAATTCCCACTGCAAATGCAATGTCTGGTCTTGTAGCTACCATAGCATACATGAGACTACCAATAGCAGACTAATAGGGAATTTTGGTCATGAATTCCTTTTCCTCATCTGATTTGGGGCAATCATCCTTGCTCAATTTCACATATGTGGGTAAAGGTGTACTCAATGCCTTTCCACCCTACATATTGAACCTGCGAAGTACTTTGGATATGTACTCACTTTGAGATAGGTATATGCATCTTTTGCACCTATCACGAGTAATGTGCATGCCAAGAATATGTTTGGCATCCCTCAAATCCTTCATATCAAATGTCTGACTCAACTTCTTTTTGAGAATTGACAAATCATAAGAGGACTTCCCAGCAATCAGCATATCATCAACATAAAGTATCAAGCATATCAAACTGCCATCTGCTCATCTCATCTCTTTGTGTAGAGACAATGATCCTCATTGCTTCAAGAATAGCTTTGAGAGTTCATAAAAGCATCAAACTTTTGGTACCATTGTCTAGGGGAGTGTTTAAGTCCATACAAGCTCTTCTTAAGCTTAAAAACTAGACTTTCCTTGCCAGGAACTACATAACCCTCTAGTTGTTCCATATAGATCTCATCTGTAAGATCTCCATGCAAGAAAGTAGTTTTCACATCCATTTGGACTAGCTCTAAGTCCTCCATTGCAATGAATCCAAGCAAGCCGGGTAGTCATCGTGACCACTAGAAAGAAGATTTCCTCGAAATCAACACCATGTACCCATGGCAAGAAGTCGTGCTTTATACTTTGGAGAAGCACTATCTGATGTGAATTTCACCTTATATACCCATTTACATGGTAAAGCTTTCCTTCCCTTTGGCAAAGGTACTAAATCCCAAGTACCATTCTTGTGAATGGAATCCAACTCACTCTTCATGGCACACTCCCACTTGACATGATCCTCTATCTGCATAGCCTCTTTGTAGTAGGAAGGCTCATCGGCATCTATTAGCATAACAAAATCTAAACCCGAAACATATCTATCAAGTGGATGTGAGACACGTGCAGAATGTCTCAATGGTTGCTGAACAAGAATATGTGCAGACTCATCTGAATGGACATTTTCTTGAACATCCCTATGTGCAACATTTTTATGCATGCTAACTAGAGGACTAGTATCCTCAAACACCACTCTTCTCACTTCAACCTCCTTAGTGGGTTGTTTATGCATCTTAGACTCATTGAAAATGACATCACTACTTCTGATCACTGACCGTGTTTCAGGATCCCATAAGGGATATCCAAATTGTCCTTCTTGACCATATCCAAGAAAAATGCATCTCTTTGACTTATGGTCCAACTTTTGTCTAACATTCTTGGGTATATGAACATATGCTTCACACCCAAAAACTCGAAGATGATCATAATATGGTGGCTTCCCTATCCATAACTCTTGTGCCAGTTTCAGACCTTTGGTAGTACTAGTTGAAAGGTTAATCACATGAACTGTAGTCAATACTGCTTCTGCCCAAAAGCCTTGTGAGAGGTTTGCATGATGCAACATAGAAATTACTCTATCTTGAATAGTTATATTCATCCTTTCAGCTACACCATTCTGTACTGGGTTATAAGGAGTTGTAAACTCTCTACGAATCCCTCTAGACTGACAGAAAAGGCTGAATTCATGTGAGGTATACTCATCCCCATTATCTAAACGTAAAGTCTTAAGCTTAGTTCCTTTTTCAGTCTCAACTAAAGCAAGCCATTTTCTGAAAGTAGGGAATAATTCATCCTTCGATTTGATAGGATATACCCATACTTTTCTAGTAGCACCATCTATGAAAGTGACAAAATAAAGAGAACCACCTAAGGACCTAGTGGGCATCGGACAACACACATCTATATGGACGAGATCTAAAGGTTGAATTGAAGATTCAATGTGCGTTCTATGCACGTTTTTGGTTTGCTTTCCATATTGACAATGCTCACAAAATGAAAAAATAGAGAAAGATAACACAGGTAAGTAGCCAAAACAAGAAAGATTTTCCATTCCACTACGAGATATATGGCCCAAACGACCATGCCAAATACAATCCATAGGCTATTTAGTAATAACTAACAAGTATTCTTTTTGTTATACAAATAAAAGATAAAGTGAGCCAAATTTTTTTCCCTTTGCAATAACCATATTGCCCTTTGATATGCGAAAGGACTGAGCATAGAAGACCATCTTGTAACCAAGGTCATCAAGTTGACCAACTGACATCAAGCTACGTGATAACTGAGGTACACGACATACATTATGCATAGTAAATTTTGAACCATCAATGAACTACACAACCACATCTCCAATCCCCACAACATCACACTAGCAAGAATCACCAAGTCTCACGGTACCAAGAGACTTTGCTACATAATTAGAGAACCATTCTCTATGTGGTGTCACATGGAAAGAAGCACCAAAATCTAGCAGCTAGGTGTGGGAAAGAGAATCAACCACAAGAGCCTCAGTTGGCATAGTATTATCAAGTGTCAACACATCAGCATCATCAGAAATAGCATTAATTTCTTCAATCTTCACAGTCGAAGTAGATGGTGCAGGTAACTATTTAACATGTCCATCAACATTCTGTCCTTTACCTTTAGCATTCTTTAATGCATAACAGTCTTTCTTCATGTGTCCTTTCTTATGACAATAATGGCATTCGATATCCCTCTTCCTTGATTTACTTCTACTCTTATTCCGTTGACGATTCTTTTCCTTGTTCTTGCTCCTGCCAGGTTGTTGATTCTTTCCTTGGTAAGAATCACGAACATTATATGCATCTCCACTCTGAGTGCAAACCATAGATTTTCTACGAATCACCTCACTCAAGAGTGCTCCGCATATGTCATCATAGACGAGTTTACCACCAGGTGCACTATTGCTAATAGCTGTGCAAAATGTATCCCATGATGAAGGAAAGCTGCATAACAGCAATACTACTTTCATTTCATTATCCATATCCATTTTCTGAGCCTATAACTGAGAGAATATAGCATCAAACTCATTTAGATGAGTAGCAACACTATCTGTGTCCTTCATACGAAGGTCATATAGTTTTCTCATCAGATAGACTTTATTTGATGCAGTCTCTTTTTCATATGTATTGCATAACTTCTTCCAAAGCTCATCTACACTTTCACAGTCTAATACTGTAAAGTAAACATTATCTGAGAGGTGCAAGCGAATGGTAGACCTGGCCATTTCATCTAACTCATCCCAATCATCTTCATCCATGTCAAAAGGCTTCTTTGAAATTCCATTTAATGGCCTCCATTGCCTCCTTTGAATCAACACATCTTTAATCTGATTCTTCCATAGAGCAAAGTTTGTGCCATCAAATTTTCGGATCTCAAATTGGTCTTTGCCCTACAAGTTATAGCTCCTCCTCGGAACACTAGCACTAGACCCTGATCCACCGAATGTGCCTGAGAACTTTGATGCCATGATGGTAGAGAACTGAATAGAATGATAATGGAGCTAGAAGAGTCCGAACACCAATGAATAAGTGTATCAAGGAGTAAATCCACCATTGTATAGTTGACAAAACAAAAAATCTATAAAAATTTTGCCAGAGTATCCTCTGCAAAATGAGCATATGACCAGTGTCAAAATATCATAAAACTGCAAGTATTGACATTTTTGCTTGCATAGTGAATCCCTGACTCCACTGCATATAATCAATTACCCAATAGAAGCCAACTAGGCTTATCAAACACCTATGAACAGCTATTATACATCTCCTATGGCGAGGATGGGTAAGTCTTCCACCTGCATCACCAAAGAGACCCCGACATCTTGGTGTCTCCCAGTTCAGAAAACCTCATCACGAACCTCTTTATCAAACATAAAAGGATTTATGCAAAGAACGTAACCGCTATATCAATGACCACATGGATGTACATATGTGGTATCCACAGAAACATACATAATGTGTATGTGCTCAATATATGCAGTAAAATGACATTAAAAGGCTAAATGCACAACCCAAAAACTAGTCAATAACACCTCCAAGTGTCTGTCAACTCTGATGTTTTTTGCTCAAAAGCTTGCATAAATTTGCTGCGGATGCTTCCACTAAAACTGAAATCTTTCAAGAAACCTGTAGTTTTACGAATGTGGCTGAAAACACAGCCCCAAAGGTTGATATTTAATTTTGGAGAAGTACTTGGAGAAAGTTGTGGGGGGGGGGGGCTTTGCTCACACAAAAGGAACAAAGCTTTTGCATCGAACTACTCTGATACAAGTGAAGGGTTTCGATGGCGATGCACCACGGTGCGCTCTCCTTATCAAGAGCTCAACGACGATATCCTCGGAGTAGAAAATGGACCTCCTAAGGCCGCACACGATACTCCACACAAAGACTGTAGAATACATAGAAAACACAGTACATAGGGAGCATGAAGATAGACTTCTTAGGTCTTACAAATGCAGTCGAACTTATAGTCTGTGATTGACCAGGCCAGGCTGTATGTTTTATTAAAGAACATATACAAAGAAGTGTCCATGTGGCCATTTGGCCTTTCACATGGACACTAACTGTAACAGAATGCAAAGGGAATTAGGAAGGGGGTTGGCAAGTGTTTATGTCTATGAGTGGTGGTGGTGGAGGGGGAATGGCAGATAGGGGAGGTGGAGTAGTGGGTAGAGGGGGTGGGGGATCGTGATGGGTGTTGAGATATCCATTGGTTCAATAACGAGTGAGTGTGTGGTGGAGAGACTGAAGATTGGTATCCATGCATGTAGTGGTTGTGTGAATCTAGTGCCACAGAGTGATGTTAGTGGTACATGGTTAGGGAATGGGGTGAATGAATTATATACACTCAAAAGTTCATGGTGTGAAATGGGAGGAAATAATGGGGAAGCAATGATGGTGGTCATAGAAGAGGGACTTGAATTTGTGAAGGGGAAAATAGGGATTGAAGGTTGTGCTATCGATTGAGGAGTTATTACATATAATGAAATGATGGGAGATTGTTGAGTAAGAATTGGTGAAGAGGAGCCATGGTTAGTGGAGAGGTGATGCAAGGCTAGGTTTCAAAATTTTGATTAGAACTCTTGTGATAGTGCTTCCATTGACACTTGAGGTGAAGTAGCGATGGTGAGGGAGGAGGTGTCTATGGGCAAAATCGGTGGTGGGGTGTATCTATGGAGAACTGAGCATCTAGGTAGGTTGTGTGATATGGGGATCTAAATGGTGGAACCTGCAGGTGTTTGTTGTCGAACATGGTGTGGGTCATAGGGGGCGGGGGGTCTCTTCATTAAAAATTATATGGCATCTACCACGCCAACAACTTCTATCAACAAATACATTGTTTTGATGAGTGCTTCATCAAAACTTTTGTCAATAAGCTCTTATTGTAGTAATGCATGACTCCACTCTACATTAAGTTGGTTATGCGCTTGAACTTCCTCCATGCACAAATGTAATCTCTATAGCACTTTTGTGTATGCTAGACGATCTAGTTCTTCTTCTTCCTCCTTATCTTTTCACTACTCTTGTTGTTGTTGTTGTTCTTCTTTGTTCATTTGTGATCATGGATAACTTGGTCTTTCATAATCTTTAGAGAGAAATTGGGTGTCTAAAAACTCGAAGTCAGGAAATGGATCATGTATTTCAAAATCAAAGGAGGATTCAATGCCACATGTGGTTGTTTCACTAGTAGGGAACACAAATGTTTCCATTGTCAAAAGTATTTCTTGAGTTCATGTTGGTTCCATTACAATTCCCTCAATGGTGTTTTGTCCAATAGTGTCAATTGCCAATGGTCAATATGATCATGAAAGATGGATGCTAAATAGGGTGGTAGCCCTCGTGATGGCAAAGCGGCTGATGACATCTTTGCAGGCTACAAACATGGTATGGTACCTCTCATTCTCTTGATTTGATGGGATGTGGAAGCTCTACCTTCTTTAAATCTTTGAAGTTGAGCTCAGATTAGTGCTCTTTCCAATGGTACATCATAAACTAGACACATGTGTACAATGCGCTTGATGGTGCAACATCCATTAAGAATGTGTTTTCTTGGCCATCTAGTGTTGGATGCATAAAATTGATAAATGATCCAATGAGGAAGATCATTTTTTCAATAAATCATTGTGCATGAGATAAAGACTAATGTCGTTGAGTGAATCTATCTTGGTCTGGGAATGCAAAATGCTACATACACATGCATAATGTTGTGGATAGATTCAGTGTGATCGAAGACATTTGAGTGAGCTTCAACACTTCACTCTTTTTTATTTTCTTTAGTACTAATGTCTTTTTCTAAGGGTATGCAAGTCTTGAACATTTTTAATGCTAATGCCTCCCGAACTAGTTGAGGCATAACTTTTTTAGGGGTTGATCTAGAAGTAGGGATGGCAATATGAAAGTACCCAATACATCCTTATCTAATCTTGCTTGTAGTGTGTGAATCAAATAGTAGCACCAATAGAAAACAAGCTTTGGTAATGGAGTAGCAAAATAGTCATCAAGCTCCACCTTCTCCCAAATAGTTCATAGTTTCTTCATAATTTTATAATGCTTCAACATCTTGTGAAAAAAATGGAATCGACCACAATGGTGATGGAAGTCCAATTATGATTCCCAAATGTACTTTGCTTTGGCCAGAAGCACTACTAGGCCCTAAAACAATGGGACTTTGAGTGAACATGTTCTGTGCGATTGGTAGGGTGATCTTCAATCCGAATCTTTCCTTAGAATCCACTCGATTCCATCGGTTATACTATCCAAAATGCCCAAGAATAGTCATAGGCACTTTCCTATGTAAATTCTGTTGGAAATGAGGTAGGCCCATAGCCCATATCACAGGTCCATGGTTCCATAGGTCCAGCATATAAAACATAGAATCTATCAATCTTCCAATATTGACAAAACATGAACATCCCACATTTAATCAAACAAATGATGAGACAAAGATAGAGAAAGAATAGACGACATGTGTAAGGTGTTATGTAAGCCACCGCTTACTCATATTATCATATATACCAATGTTCAATGTACAATGTGGGAGCAAAACTCTCAACCACTCTATGTGATGAGAAATAGATGAATGAGTGAATGTATAAATGTAACAAACATATTCAGATGTATGGGCAGAAATCTGAATATACATGAGATGTGTGACCTAATAGGTTATAGAAGAGTGAATATGAGTGACTAAAAGAGGAAGGATCAATGTGAAACTGATAATCAACAAACCCTCATCTAACCTTAGGCTATGGAAGACCCTAAGTCAAATACGTGTGTGAAAAGATCACATACTTAAAAAGTAGCAAAGAATGCTAACAAGTTTGCTGCCGGAAATCCTCAAAATCATGTGGACACACCTTGTCAAACACCTCATCCAAATATGCATAAAGCATATACGTACTGATTCTCTTGTACCTATGCCGAATAGGACTCCTCCTGATATGAACGCTACTGCCTCCATAAACTCCAAGAAGTACGTGTGTGCATAAAGAGAATATGTACCTGAATACTTAACATAAGATGTAAATCTTATGTTAAACACCATCCAATGTCTTTGAAGTAGCCCGAAGTCTTCATGTAGAAGACAATCTTCAAATACACCATGTAGATGGCCGATCCTCACCATCAAGCTGCTAATGACCAAGTCTTCTTACCATGAACAAGAGATAACCTCCTCTCCATGAGCTAGAGTGTGAGCACACCCTTCATCTTCTCCAAGAAGAATCTCCAAGAAGAACTCCATAATTGCTCCTCAACATGCTTCAATTTAGCACCATGGCTGCCCCATGTGCTAGAAGAAACACCACCTCTATTGAGGTCCAAGCACAAGGCTTGTGTTGAAAACTAGGTGAAGGATGAATATAATGAGGCCAATACTCTCTTTATATAGTTTTGTGTACTCTTGAAAAGCTTCTCCCAAAAGCTATAATAAAGCATAAATCTCCACAATCGCTTATGATTGCTAACGATCTGTCAAAACACAACTCCGTCGGCGTCGTTCGTTCTCCGCTAATTAAAGCAAAATCATAAATCGACGTCGCTGCTAGAGTCCGTGAGATTCGAACTCACGCCCATGCTTTAGGAGGGGAATGTGTTATCCACGCTACCTGAGCATTCTTCTTGTAGACAGGCTAATATCCACAGCTACACATGTTGTGTCCGCCTGTCGATTCCTCAAGAACAACTTGGGATTTATACAAACTGTCTACAGTGTGTATAAAATGGACTATGGGATTTTGAGACTTTGACCTTTGGGACATTGTTTTCCAACAATCCCCCCTGCAATGTGACAATGGTACAAACTGGACTGAATCTGCAACCTATCAAATGCTGCAAACTATCACAAGCTTCAAGCTTGTACTTCCCAAATCGTCCTTCAAATCTTTCTTCAAAAGTCTTCTTCAAAACTGAATCTGACTTTCCTTCAAAAATCTAAACTTGTTGAATATGAACCATAATACTTGAGAAAATATGCAAACTAGATATCTAATAGTGTATACATCAAGCAATCACTGTTTGACAACAAATATAGCGTGAACTATCTCTGAACCTGCTATCTCCTGTCTTCAAAAACCTGAAAACATATACTAGGATCCACATATTTGCATTTACCTTCCAAAAAGATTTCTCAACGTACTTCTGTTGTGTCATGTAAATACACTAATCAAGAACTGAATCCTGGAACCTGTGCCTGAAAACTCACAATTTAGTGTATTATGAACACTGTTGGTTCATCTTTGACTGTACTCAAGTCAAGTCAACTGAACTCAATTGAAATCAACTGAAATATGAGTCTCATAAAAAAATCTATGATGCCATCATGTCTTCATCCTTGTTCGATCTGTAAATCCTTCATACCTCTTTCCTTCAGAACCTGGTATAAACATAAATGTGCACACTTTTCAAACATACCTCTCTGAAATATCAAGCTTCTCTTCAATAGAACTCTGGAACCTTCTCCTGAACAGGAACACCTAACAGGAACTTTCTCCAAACATTCTTCTTCTTCCTTCTTTTTTCAAAGCTGGAACATAAAGAGAACCTGACAAAGGAAATATAGGAATACCTGTAGGTATGACTCTGCATTCTTTTGCATATGGCTGAAAATAAGTTTTCATGTTGCATCACCGCCCTGGATGACTTAACACTAGTATCCAGTATTCTTCAAAGTATATCAGACTTTATGAAATCTTGGACGTCCTTCTTTTTTTCAATAAATCTGATCTTCAGTGATTTAGCATTGCTTCCATAACATCAATACTTGTGTCTTTTGAAACAAAAATTCTGAATCCTTTTTATTAACATTGCGCAGTTGCTAATAGCTTCCAGTGTTTCTTCCTCAGCTTCCCAAAATTCAAAATAAGGTTAGCTGATCTATCATAACAAAAAACCTTGCTGAAAGCATTTTAGGATTCATAACCTTTTGCAACATAACAAGTATCTTCTTCTATCTCTCTGCAACACAAATCTGATAGAATCTGAATCTTTGACTTACTTCTTCCAATGCTAAGACACTTCACAAACAAAGGATAGACAACTGACTCATAAATATTCAAGATCTTTCATGATCATTCAAGATCAATGATCTCTCCTGTGTAGAATCTGCTCTCATCAAACCTTCATGGTTGAATGTTTGATTTATTTACCTGAATGTCTCCAAGTGTCCATGCTTCTCAAAAAGTTGTAAAACTTTTCTTCACACAAATCCTTCCAAGAATTTGCAACTCCTACTTGAAACAAAAGCTGCAAGTTGATACTTCATCTTTTCATGTTCTACCCGGGTGAAATGTGATAGTATCTGCTTGATTTTCTTTTGGCTAACTCCACTCTTCAATCAAGTGATAGGATCTGATGGAACACCTTTTTGAATACAAACATGTATCCAAAAGTCTAGACAATCATAGAAAGTAGATTCTCCAACTGACTGGTACATCAACAAATCTGAATTTTCTGAAGTTTTCTGAAAATATTGAATGTGAGGTAACCTTTTCCAAACATAAAACCTCAACCGAAGTCTTCAACATCTGCTACAAAAAACTCTTTTACTTTAAGAGTTAGATAAAGAAGAAATATATGTCTCTACAACTTGTCATATACCAAGTAGCTCTGTATTTACACTCCAAGAATTCTTTGAGGGAATAGATAAGCTGCTTGCTAAAAATCTTCAACTTATATATAACTCATACATATGAGTCAAAAACATACAAGTTGTCTTCAAAATCTGCTGCTTTTCTCTCTCTCAATGCAATTCTTCGTCAAATCTACTAAATCATGACCAAGTGTAATGCAAAACAAGAAACTCCTTCTTCGTATCTTCATACAAGATGTTCTCGTAGACTTGTCTTTGGATGTAGAGAATAAAATAGGAAAAGTATATGGAAAATATGAGAAAAGGAAGTCTTACTTTTCTTTTGGAAATGATGGACATTCTTCTTCTGCATCTTTCTTCCAGCTGATGATGATGTCAACATCTTCAAACTTCTCTTCCATACCTTTTGTTCTCTTCATCTGGAAGTGGCAAACATTCTTGACTTCTTCAAATGAACTCTTTCTCTTTCTCTAATGCTAAGAGTAAGAGATAAAACAAAACATGGTATATAAATGGAAGTAAATATAGAATCATATTTTATCATCTCCTCATATCTCTGAATCAAAATTTTTCTTCAAATGTCTAAAACGACTAAATTCACCAATCTTTTGTCTGAATGATGAATTACCCTTCTAGAGTTACCTCTCTAGATACCTAGATTACATTCTGTACCTGGATATCCAACCAACTGTACAACACAAAATTGGTTGAAAACAAAAAAAAACTCATCCCATCTCCAAATTTGTCTTCTTAGATAAGCTTTCTTGCCATGAGAGAGATCTCTCAAAACTCTCTGGAAAAACCTCTAGATACCTGTTTTGATGTAGCCTTTAACTTTCAAAAGACTAAAAGTGTATAAAAGCATTCCTTGAAACCTTCATAACTGCTCTTCTAAGACATGACCTTCGAATGATAATCTGATAGTAGAAATTGATACCTGTGATTTGATGTTGATCTGATTCCTTCATCTTCTCTAAACCATTGTTCTTCCTTGAATTTGAAGTAGTCTTCTCTTCATCAAGTCTCGGTCTTCAAATAATACTTCTGTAAAGTATTTGCATATTCTTCCAAAAATATTCGGCTGCTAACAGATCATCAACTTCATACTCCACATTGATGAATACACATGTGACTGAATTGTCTAATTCTCAAATCTCTACTCATCTAGATTAAGTGTGTATGTCAAATGTCAAATGTTAGAAGATGCCCTTAAATCATATGTTGTAAACCTGGAATTCTGGAAACCTGTGAATATGAGAGCCTGAATGAACTGATGTCAAAGTCCTAAAGCTTTGAAACCAAAACCTTAGTGATCTAATACCAGAAGTTATAAATGAGGTAGGCCCATAGCTCATATCACAGGTCCATGGTTCCATAGGTCCAGCATATACAACATAGATTCTAGCAATCTTCCAATATTGACAAAACATGAACATCCCACATTTAATCATACAAATGATGAGACAAAGATAGAGAAAGAATAGACGACATGTGTAAGGTGTTACATAAGCCTCGGCTTACTCATATTATCATATATACCAATGTTCAATGTACAATGTGAGAGCAAAAGTATCAACCACTCTATGTGATGAGAAATAGATGAATGAGTGAATGTACAAATGTAACAAACATATTCAAATGTATGGGCAGAAATCTGAATATACATGAGATGTGTGACCTAATAGGTTATAGAAGAGTGAATATGAGTGACTAAAAGAGGAAGGATCAATGTGAAACTGATAATCAACAAACCCTCATCTAACCTTAGGCTATGGAAGACCCTAAGTCAAATACGTGTGTGAAAAGATCACATACTTAAAAAGTAGCAAAGAATGCTAACAAGTTTGCTGGCGAAAATCCTCAAACTCATGTGAACACACCTTGTCAAACACCTCATACAAATATGCATAAAACATATACGTATTGATTCTCTTGTACCTATGCCGAATAGGACTCCTCCTGATATGAACGCTACTACCTCCATAAACTCCAAGAAGTACCTGTGTGCATAAAGAGAATATGTACCTGAATACTTAGCATAAGATGTAAATCTTATGTTAAACACCATCCAATGTCTTTGAAGTAGCCCGAAATCTTCATGTAGAAGACAATCTTCAAATACACCATGTAGATGGCCAATCCTCACCATCAAGCTGCTAATGACCAAGTCTTCTTTCCATGAACAAGAGATAATCTCCTCTCCATGAGCTAGAGTGTGAGCACACCCTTCATCTTCTCCAAGAAGAATCTCCAAGAACTCCATAGCTGCTCCTCAACATGCTTCAATTTAGCACCATGGCTGCCCCATGTGCTAGAAGAAACACCACCTCTATTGAGGTCCAAGCACAAGGCTTGTGTTGAAAACTAGGTGAAGGATGAATATAATGAGGCCAATACTCTCTTTATATAGTTTTGTGTACTCTTGAAAAGCTTCTCCCAAAAGCTATAATAAAGCATAAATCTCTACGATCGCTTACGATCGCTAACGATCTGTCAAAACGCAACTCCGTCGGCCTTCGTTCGTTGTCCGCTAATTAAAGCAAAATCATAAATGGACGTCGCTGCTGCAGTCCGTGAGATTCGAACTCACGCCCATGCTTTAGGAGGCGAACATGTTATCCACGCTACGTGAGCATTCTTCTTGTAGACAGGCTAATATCCACAACTACACATGTTGTGTCCACCTGTCGATTCCTCAAGAACAACTTGGGATTTATACAAACTGTCTACAGTGTGTATAAAATGGACTATGGGATTTTGAGACTTTGACCTTTGGGACATTGTTTTCCAACAAATTTCGAGAGTGATCAAGCTACTAAGTTGCATGTTTTATACATATTTGGGAAAAAAATGAGCAAAGGACACAAAAATGAAGCCAGTTCAATAACATGATTCGTAAATGTTGAAAGTTGGTTTGGACATCAAACTTTCATGGCTGAAGAAAGTGGAGAGCATCATAGATAGTAGCTTGTATGATAGAAGGTGTGTGTGTGTTTTTATATACATAAACTCACACGTGTGTGTGTTTATATACATAAACTCACACGTGTGTGTGTGAGTTTAAACACTGCTTTCATGTGGCTACTCTCATATGTGAGTACCACCATATGAGCCTTGGGCACATGACGTCGGCAACACGAAAAATGGGATGCTATGAAAATACTAGCTCGTTGCAATACTTGAAAATGATCAAGGCCATCAGGATCACATGTCCTCATTCTCTAAGCATCGGCATTCAGAGATAGGGTTCCGCGGTTCGTGCATTTCAAGTACTGACGCTCCTGGCAAGCGTATTTGCAGTCTTAGCTTTTTTGCATATATTCCTTGAAAGTCACGTTCATGTGGCTTATACTCGGGAGAACGCGAAAATAAGCAAATAAGATCTAAGAAAATCTGCAGTGAAGCATTAAGCAGGTAACAGTCATCCTCAGGATACGAGCTGAAATGGAAAACCATTTGCCGATTACACAAAGACCATTAAATTCTTACCCACTGCCAGGAAGGACCAAATCCATATGCGTGAGTAGCACATCTGTCAATTCTTCGGCTTGCAAATAAGCTTGAAAGGGATACTTTGGATGCTTTCTTTATATCGAAACACTGTTTGGGATGCCCCTCCCTGTGACACCTGGGCCAGATGTGGGCCTTAGGAGCTCATATGGCACAACACCTGCTCCGTTCCTGTTTTTAAGCTTAGCGTCTGCGTTTCGCTGATCAATAATCCTCTCTACTTGCTTGACCCTTTGGGCAAACTTGTTAGCGCAAGCTATCGCCTTTGGATCAGCTGTCCAATTTACCTGGACCCTTTGTCC